>VXAD01009553.1:586753-651924 GCA_013399195.1 Dicrurus megarhynchus
AAACCATTCCGGGCGGCTGCCTTGCTGTGACACTGAGCCACAAGAGAACTGTTTAACTGTTTTCGTGTGGAGATGTCTCCATAGCATGAGCAAGAGGGACTCCTTTCCCTAAGTGGACTGAGAAAGGTTATTATAGAGATGGTAAACTGACTCTGGAAAACCTTGAGGGTTGTTTTTTTTACGTTGTTGGTGGGAGGAGGGAAGAAGGTGGGGGGAGGAGAAGTGTTCTGAAGGTTTAGTCTAACTTTTTTTTCCTGCCTTTTAGTTCTGTTAATAAACTTCTTTATGCTTTTAAGGTTTAAGTTTTGTGCCTGCTTTGCTTTTCTCCTGGTTCTTATCTCACAGAAGGAAAATAAGTAAGTAATGGGCATTTTGAACCAAACCACTACACTAAAATTGGTGTTTCTGCCTGGTTTCCCAAACTGAACCCACTACCCTCAGTTACCTTCATTCCTCAGTGTTCTCCTGAACAAACTAGCTCTTCATGGCTTGGACAGGTATGCTGGGTTAAAAACTCGCTGGATGGCTGGACCTAGAGAATGGAGGTGCATTGAGTTACATTCAGCTGGCAGCCAGTCACGAGTGGTGTTCCCCAGGACTTGATATTGGGGCCTGTCCTGCTTAATATCTTTATCAATGGTCTGGAAGAAGGGATGGAATGCACCCTCAGCAAATTCACAGAGGACAGAAAGTTGGGTGGGGGTGTTGATCTGCTTCAGGGCACAAAGGCTCCACAGAGGGATCTGGACAGGCTGGATTGATAGGCCAAGGCCAATTGTATGAGGTTCAACAAGGCCAAGTGCTGGGCCCTGCACTTGGGTTACAACAACCCCGTGCAATGCTACAGACACCAGGATGAGTGGCTGGAAAGCTGTGTGGCAGAAAAGGATCCAGAAGCACAGCCCCAAAGGCCCTGAACATGAGTGAAACTCAAATCCTGTGTTAATTTTTGGGGGTCTTACAACAAGAAAGACATTGAAATGATGGAGATGTCCAGAGAAGGGCAACAGAGCTGGTGAAACATCTAGAGATTAAGTCCCATGAGGAGCAGCTGAGGGAGCTGGGGTTGTTACATGTAGAGAAAAGGAGGCTGAGGGGAGACGATATTGCTCTCCGTAACTACTTGATTGGAGGTTGTAGCAAGGTAGGGCTCAGTCTTTTTTCCTAAGTAACAAGTTATAGTGTAAGAAAACCAGCCTCAGGTTGATCCAGGGGTTCAGATATCCAGATTAGTTATTAGGAAAAATTTCTTCACCGAAAGGGTTGTTAAGCAGTGGAACAGAATGCCCAGGGAAGTGGTAAAGTCAGCATAGCTGAAGGTATTTAAAGGATGTGTAGCTGTAGCACTTGGGGACATAGCTTATCTTGAAGATGGCAGTGTTAGGTTAGTAGTTGGACCCAGTCATCTCAGAGGTCTTTTTCAACCTTGATGATTCTATGAGTCCATGATTCCTAACTCAGTGAATCTAAGCTTCTTTCACATTTCCTTAATATGATTGCCCTAATAATCAGTCAAGTTTTACACTCCAGAAAATGTGTAGGTTGTAGATATGCCTGGATTCTACATCAAAGGCAGAGGAAGTAAATATAAATCTCCTAAATGCTTCAAGTACAGGTTTTTTTCCACTACTACAAAGTTTGGTTCCAAAATTGCATGTTGGTATCATTCTGAATTTTTAATTGTACTGTGATTTAAAGTTGCATTAAATGTATTATTTCACAGTAGCAGAAGTACCGATCCACAGTTCTCACCTCTCTTTAGTCCTCCTAGCCTTCAATTATTCACTAAATGTTATTTCCAAAGGGTTTATTTTATTAAAGAATCTCAAGAAAAACCAGGAATTACTTTAAAGTTCATCTCAAAGATCCAGCTAGGTCAGAAATAGATGTTGAACAGCAAATGCCTATTCTCCTTAGTTACACTTTAGCCCTTACTCTTTAATATTCCATCATATAATAGGAGTGCTCCTCTATATTATCTCTTAACTTCCCTTACCTTTGTAAGGCAGTGACACTTCTTGATCACTCGCCCCCTGAAACCAAGCAGAGAATGACTCTTACAAGCATGGAGCAGAACAGTATCAGTCCTGCTATGCACCATTCTCAGCTGGGAGTCAGAAACAGTATGAGGAAAATAAGCATGTGCACAGCTCACACCTGTTTGAGCTGCAATGAAATTTAAAAGATGGTTTTCTAGCTGGAGCAAACTTCCTGGCAGCATAGGAAAAGTACCAGCACAATTAAGCATGTTCTCTATTCTGACACATTCCACTTATGAATACTTAGCACAAAATCACCATGAAAACAAAACATACTGGAAGGAAAACTCATCCAAGCAGTCCCCAAACTCAGCAGAAAGACAGTCGATATGACCACTGCCTCCAACCTGCAAGTGATGTCTGACTGCAGTGTTTGTGATGTTAAACCATCTGGCTGCAGGGAATAATCTCTTCTGAGAGATAGAGAAGGATGTAAGCTTCTACTTCCTAGTCAGCCCAGTGTTTGCTCCTTCCCAGCTGGAACACCAGACTCACCAGAGACCCAGCTGCTACATATCAGACATAGGCTAAGAAGCCAAGTCAAACACTCAGTGGGAGTAGATGAATCTATTGTAATTATTGGCAAACTTTTCAGCCTTTCACCTGTGTAGGCTTGAAGTCTGTCAGTGGTTCAACTCTCCTAGGTTCAAGCCTGAGGAATTTAATGTTTCTTTTAAAGTCATAAGTGCCTGAACAGTTGTTGAACAGTTCAGTTGTGGTTTAGATTATTCAGTGATATTTTGTCTTACAGAATCTGCAAAACCTAAGTTTGCTAGCTTAAGTAGAAGCAAGCTGGACTATTCTTTAATTGTTAGTCCTTCACAGTGTTTCCTTAATGTGACTAATTCTGTCTTTATCTATTTTAACAGTCTCCAGGATTTAACTCGTCATTGTCAGGCAGATATACCAAGTAGATGATTAGAAATGTTTGTGATACTTATAAGGCATAATATGCACCTTTTTATTGTTTTCATGATGCCATCAGACTTATTATAGTAACTTGTAATAAACTGATGGGTTTGCAAAGAATTAACTTCCCAAAAATCCAAATCTGGAAAGGTGTTTGGCTTCCAAATTTAATTTTAAAAATCCTGTAAAACATTTTACAGTGCCCCTGTTTCTTCATCCATAAACAATAAACACTGCAACTATTTCCCCAAAGTAGCACTCAAGCATGTGACTTGCTTTGGCTCATTATTTTATTAGATTAAATATGTAAAGCTGTCAATAATCTACTGTCAATAATTTCTTAGAAAGTGGAGATTTTATATTATGCTTTGTATTACCAGGAGCTCCGTTTTCCAGCATGAGCCTTCCTGATGTTTATTGCCAAATAGACAGTATCTGTACCTCTAACAGACTCCAAAATATATTTCCATCAAAAATTGCTTGCAGCTTGCATCTGAGATCCAGTATGGGTTAAGAAAAGAGCTAAAATAATTTTTTTTTTAATCATCCTGTTGGCACTTGCAAAATATAACACATGTAAATCATGATATTCCCTTTGGAAGAAAACATGTAGATTATTTCATTTTTTGCGGCTATTGCAATACCTCAAATGAGAGTTTAGTACTAGAAAAGCTCACAACCATGAGTTCTCACTTCACACAGTCCTAAAAGATGTTAGCTACCTACTGAATAAATATAGATAATGAGATTTGTGTAGTACCTTTTGAATTCTGCTTCGAATTTTTTTCAATGCTCTTGTTTGCTAGCAGGTAGCCTAAGGAATGTGTGTGCCAAGTCTACTTCATCTCCAGCTGCTACATGCTTTTACCAGCTTTTCTTTTTCTCCGACTGGAAATATTAAAAAAAAAAAAATCAACATCTTAATCCCACGTGAGGGTATAGAATGCATCATGATGTTTACATAGTTATGGCATACATGCAAACAAATTAAATAGTCCATGGCTAAATGAATTACTGGGTCAACATATCTTAAGGTCAGTAGGGGCCCTCTATGGTACTAGAGATTCACATTAAGAGCCAGGGCCAAGATTTTATCTCCTTTATGTGCCTGCAAAAACTCATGAATGTGTGAAAGGTTATTTTTCCTACGCTTAAAAAAGGGTTGTTCTTCTTTTTGGAAAAATACCAAAATCTGAAAGCACACCTAAGCAGAGAAACATAAGCATGAGCCTTGCCTTCTACGGATGTGGTAGATGTCAATTCAAATCTGTAAAGTATGGCCAGTTCTTCAATGGGCCGGGCTGATTTCACAAATGTGTACACATTCCAAATCGTGCCTGATGTGGAAGCTTAATTTTTTCAGACTGCTGCCTAAAGGTAAGCTCATTTTGTGTGTAGTAAAAAGATTATATCACATACATCCTGGAAAAATAAGGTTAAAAATATACAGTACAGTATAGATAATAAAACCTACTATTTTGTGTTGCTTTTATGTATTTATAAAAGGCAAGAGTAATACTCTTATATCTATTAAATATGCATTACATATGTATAAGAGGTTTATACCTGAACAAACTCTAAACAATATTCCAGAGATGTAGATATAATAAAAAAATACTTTATTAAACCTCTAGAAGGAGTTTAGAAGAAGTTTGAAAACTCAGGCATTGCAGAATACATTAATTCCAGTTGTTAAAGTCATAGCCCTGAGTCTCCTGGTGAACTCTTTCCACCTCACTAGTCTATACCTGTCACTACACAGACAAACAGCTTCTTGATATATTCTGAAGTGCTAAAGCTAAGAATAAATACATTATGTTCTTTTCAAACCATTATGACTGAGAATTTCTTGCTCAGTTTATACTCACCTCTCCTAGTGCCTTTCATGGAAATTAGTTCAAGTAGGGTGAGTAAAGACCAGGCAACATTTTCAGAATAATTAACAGCTCTCAATACTGAACGGCACTGATACATTATGAACAAAAGGACATGCTCCTTGTCCCTGAGTCCTTCAGTGACTCATGAAATAGAAAATGTTTTGCAAATGAACAGAGAACAACGGGTGCAAGCAGAGAAAGCAATATAAAAGAAGTACTGTAATAGAAAGCTAGGGACACACTGAAGCATGCCGGCAGCACGGCAAATGCAGTTATGTAATTCTGCTTATTTTCTGTAACCAATACCATGCTCTATGTGAACAGGATTCTGCCTTCAAGCTATTCTTCCTAAGCAGAAAACATTTCAAGAACTTTTGTCTTATTTTTATACCAAGGATGGATGAAATCCTAGAGATACTGGAGACACTGGATTCTCAGGGGTCAAGTTATGCACCTTCCTCGAACACTTTGCACACGTCTTCATACAGGAAAAAATAGTAATGGCTTCCACATTTGCAGCCATTTTCCTTCAGGAAAAAAGCATTTTTAAAAAACCCTCATAAAATAAGTAAAGAAGTGTGATCCTATATTACATCATAGTCGTTTACCAGCTTTTTTCTTAATTTTTCCTTTACTTCCCTACCAGGAATCCACTGTGTGCAACTACCATATATTTTAGTTGATAGCTGATGTATCTAGTGAAACTTGCTTGTGATTCATTATTCATATTCTTAAACACATTCAGAGATAAATTCCAATGAAGCTCAAGGATTCATCTGAATGGCTGCTGAAATGACATTTCGTAGTTCAGGAATGTGTAGAACATGTTTAGATAAATTGGATTCTATGCTATTTTAATGCTCTTTAAAAAACTCCTAAGAATATCCTGTGCAAGACTGTCAGCCAACATCGTTATCTTCAGAGGAAAAGTTAAAGGCCAAAGAATGACAGATCAAACCGATTTGTTGCAATATCTGACTAAAGGCCCACAAAGGACTGCCAAGATATTTTAGAACCCCAACTTGTATGAAGCACCCTATCAATCAGAATTAGTAAGTGATGGGCAAGGAAGCAACTCCTATGATAAAAACAAGCTCTCTATATTCAGTGTTGACAGTGTGAAGTGGTGTGAAAAAGTTAATGTGATTGTTTTGCCTGTTTTGTCTTTTTCAAGGCTTTTTTGTGCATGAAACATCTGGCTTTAGCCAGTAACTTCTGTATGTGGGAACTGTGAGAGTACAATGTATGTACAGAGTGGTATCTCGTGTTTCTGCCAATGGAAGCCTCTAGAGAAACACAGTTCTGTTCATGTTCCCATGTTTATCATGCTTAAAGGGTAAGAATTTTTAAATCTCTGTAAAGGACTGCAGACATTTTTTAACATTCAGAGGCCTCAGATTTATAATATGTTAAATAATTTCTTCAATACCCAGAATAATCTGTATGTGCTCTCCAAGCATGCATGTCTGACCTCACTTAAAAATATAAAAGTTTTCTCTTCTGTCATCATAAATATGGATGAGTATATGACTCAGTCCAAACTTTGAACAAATGTCTTCATTATTACTTCCTGCATCTGTGGATGAATCATGGCCCTCACTCTTCCTTTGCATTGGACAATGAAGACTGGGAATAGCATTTAGTGTGGTTAATAGTCTAAGAATAAGGAAAGACGTAACTTTTGCAGAATCATGGATTTGAAATGTGCTGAATCGTTACCTTGAATAGGGCAAGGAAACATAAGCAACATGTGCAATGGCAGCCTGGAGGCTACAGCATAAGAAATCACAATATGCATTTTATGCAGATTTCTGTATCTAGGTAGCTTTAATAGTATTACCCGATATGTACATATAACAAAATAACAATGACCAATTATGCAACATTTATCTTCTTATCTGTATTAGCATGACACAACTGTATGACTCAAGAAGACAAATTCTTCCTTAGCCACTTCAGTAACTTCATACTTGAAATTCTTTGTGTTTTACAAATTACTTTGGAAATATTCCAATTTGAAAGTTTTATGGGCAGACTGGGTTTGGTCCAGTCAAACTTCTGCAGTTTGATCTGCTATAGCAGATTATTTTCAGCACTCTATGAACCTAGTCTTTATCAAGAAGTTACCCAACAGTAACTGTATGAGGAGTATTTGTATATGTAATTGTACATGCCTATCTACAATTGTATTTCTTTTATAAGCACAAGTCAGCAGAGGAGTTAAAATGTTTCTAAATACTTCACAGAGAATTGTGTTCTTCGTCTATTGGAAATCTATTCCATGTGATTTCCTTAGTGCTACTCACTCCCTGCTTCCTCTTAGATAACTCTCCTCTGCCTGTGGGGCAAGAAAAGAATTTTAATTGAGTTTAAAATACATCTGTTGGCTGATAATCTCAATTCCCAGATATATGGCCTAAAGAAGCATCGTTGGGTGAATACTTGTACTGTCAAGACCAGTTTTTTTCTTCAGATCCCACCTTTCAGATTAAAAAAGAAAAGTAAAATAAATCTATGATTCACATGGATTCAAGAATAAACTAACTTTGAATTACTTTGGAAATCATTCTGTTTATAATCAATTGAGAGTTCAGTGTACAGAGCAATGCTGCTAAACCCAGCACTAGATCATATGCTTCAGAGGATGGAACGTATTTCAAGTGGCATAAGGTCATCATGAGTAATGATGAAATTGTAGGTGGATAATAGCAATTTTGGAACAAAATTTTTATTTATATTGTTAAAAGGTGCGTAGAGTCACTAATCTGCACTAGCTATGGGTTATCACAATACCTGTTCCATTATCAGAAAAGGGATGTTTTTTGCCAATCATCTCTAATGTCACACACAACAATTAATTGTCTATCTCAAGACAGTTTAATTATGAACATACTTTTATTTCTGTAGTCATAAGATCAATTGATAATCATAAACTAGTCATAATTATTTCTAAATTATTTTCATTTTAATTAAAAAGTCATTAACCTGACATAGATGAGCACTTCGTATGAAATACTTTTGTTAAATAATGAAACCAAATCCTCTGATTTTGAGAAAGACTCAACAGTTATTTCAGAAATTACAAGTTTCCTTTTACTGAACATGTTATCAAAAACAAATTGTCAGCAAAGTGGTAGGTATTAAGAACCTCAAGTAGACATTTACAGAAAAAGTATTTGTGATTTTTCCAGAAGGAAATATATATTTGAGAGAGGACAATGGAAAACAGAAAAAAAATCTAGATTCTCTTTGGTCACAGTCTATGTTTAAACAGTATCCCTGACATAAGGACAATCATTAAAGGCATATCATTAAAAACATTTTTGATATTATATTATGTTTTGCTACATTACATTGCTTTACATTATGTTATGTTACATGCTTACTATGGCCCATAGAGCAGCATTTATTTGTTTAAGCTTGAGACAAAAGTGTAACCTTTAAACCAAAGAAGTCATCAAAAGATACTTATGTTTTGTTGGCAGAGGTATATTTCTTAATGCAAGTGTCTACTCACATGAATAGCTGTAGCAGTGAAAAACTATTACAAAGAGAGCTACTAGTCAAACAAATAATTCATTTCACTTTCACAGTTATAAATGCTCCAGGAGGAGAACATATCTGATAGAAGTTTCAGATTCTCTACCATTAGCAGCTCATCCAACAGCCACAGATTTGTACCATTCCACCTTTTTCTGTTCAGAAATGAAATGGACATGAAGAAGTGGAACAGGAGAGGTGAAGAATCCGCGTATGCCAGAGGGGCAATTCCAGTCAGTACACCTCTAGACTCATCACCTGCCTGACCAGCACAGCAAATCTTGTGTTGCCCTGTGCTGCTGAACCTGGCTGACTGCACAACTGGATCTGAAAACACTTTATTGTTGGAAAGGCCACAAAGATATTTTTATAGTCCATTACATCAACCTGAACAAAATTTGGAAGTATATTTATGGAAGCAGTTAAGGAGACTAATCCTTTAAATTGGAAAGATGTAAGTACATTTGGTTTACTATGGTAAGAAGGGAAAGATTTTCTTCCAAGTTAATGAGAATGGAAAAAAGAATTAGAAGCAATGGAAATTTGTCAGGAATCAAGATCATCAAATCCAGCCCCTGTTCCTACTTGCAACCGTGCAAAACAGTTATTTCAGAAACTTACTTCTTTTTAAGGTTAAATGTCTTATGTTTCTTACACCTAGAAGATAATAGTAGAAGAATTTTCAACTTATTTATAATTAGCTTTAGCGATTGCTTCATAGAAAGAAACTCATAGATTTCCTTAACTTAAAGAGCTGTCTTGTCCCCAATCACTCCTACGCTATACTTCATGAATCTAGTTGCTATATAAGTTAGATTTCTGTTCCTCTTATCAACCTAGCAACATCTATTGCAAATTTAACTCCTTTTTCTTGATTATCAGTGATCACGATTTATATATGGTATTGAGATTAACAGAAATAGACAGGCCTGAAACGGGAATGTTTGGACAAGAAATTCTGAATAAAGCTCTTAATATGCATATAAGAATAGATCAATTATTCTGAAAAATCTGAGGCACCAGCTTTTACAATAGAAGAATTGCATTAGCATTTGTTCTCTCTTCAGCTATAGAGAACATATGGAAAAACTTTGACTAAGACCTATGCAATTACTGAGAGGGAAATTAGATGGCAGGAGGGTATCAAAGGAAGACCATGGTTGTAATAAAACCAGCTTCTATAAGTTTAATAGTGCAGAAGTGTATCACGTGATCATAAGAATGGTGAGGACATTGGCACAGGATGACACAAAGTCTGTCAATAGCTCTTAACAAGCTTAGCACAGGTGCTGTTAAGTTGCATATTGTTATAGTAAAAAAAAAGATAGTTACAACTATTTAACTTTTTGACACTCAAGCTGTTAAAGATGATTAAATATAATGTAGCAATAGCTATAGAGCATGTAGAGATCATAAAAAGATGAAAGAGACATGGCATGATAACCCAACGGTGCATCAGCAGTAATGGCAGAACTGTAAGAGTCTACATATTCTTCATGCAGCTCCCTTGCTGCTCAAAATCCTCTCTGTCATGGACTAGATTAATGAAACTGAGAAGAACTTTATAAAGGTAGCACTTTGCTGCTAAAAACTGCTAACCTTCTAATCTTTCTGTGGCACTAATGCTACCTTTTTACACTGTAAATTCTTTCCTAGAAGAATTCTTCATTTTCTGTGTACCTAGAGACCTTGATTGTTATAAATTACTTGTGTTCTATACCTGGTAATTTTTTTTAAACCTAACTACTTATTCTTCTGTAAGTTGACACGTAAAAAAAACACATAGAAAACAAAACCAAAAGAAAACCACACAAAGGAAAAACACACAGGGCTGGATTCTGACAGCTTTTTCCCTTCCATCTAGAAAGTTGCACCCTGTTTCTGTGAAATGGCTTCAATATTCTGCATATCTATTTCTTTCTTAGCATTTAAATGAAAACAATGTTTCCTGCTGGATTACTTGAAAACAGTCTCCCCGCCATTTTTTTGACCTTTGTTAGAAAATAATTTGTTCATGAAAGTTTAGTGGATAGCATACATGAATTGTGTAGATTCCTTAAAAATTAATCCTATAATCTTGAAATATAATGAATTCTATTATGCCATTGTGTTAAACAGGAAACATTTCGTAAATCTGTTAAAAGCTCTGTAATGCTTGCTCAAAATCTATATAGGTTCATAGACTCTACCATGAGCAGTTCTTTTGACCACAGTGAAATTACTAGTATGAAGGCACTCAAGAATCCAAGGTTTGCAGTCCTGGCTATAAATTCTTGTAATGTTAAATCTCACTAAATACAGAAGGCATTTAAGGGATTGACCTTAAGAATAAAAATAGAGAGCCAGAATTGTCTTCCATGAAGAACTGAATGTCAGCATTTTCACTTCATTCACTGTTTTCACTTCATTCTCTCCTAGAGTCAGCATCTTTTCAACCATTTTTTTAATGGAGATCATATCTGATAGAAGATTCTTCATTTCATGTGCTCTGTCCAACCTTCTCTACTCCAGTATTTGACTTTCCCATAAAAGCCCTGTTTACATACATATTTTCTTAGGGAAGTTAGTATCTTGGTTGTCTATGAGGACTCAGATGTATTGTACATTACTGCTAACTTCAGCAAGAGATGCATGAAGAATTGTGATTCATGGACTCTCTAAGCCCTGAAGGGATTGCGGTCTTCCACTAATTTGTCTGTGACTCCTTGCCACATATTCTTTCCTCCATTATAAATATATATATATATAACTAAAAAATACTGGGTTTTTTCAGCACCTAATGGTACTCTCTATGAAAGTGCTATATTTTGTCAAGAAATGTAAGCACTATCTTCCACAGTGCTACTGGAGAAAGAGAGACTGTCTTGTAGTTTCTGACTTACAACTCTAGGAAATTCAGCATGATAAACATAAATTACTGAATGTTTCATTCAGATTTTAGATAAAATGAATATTTCAGGTTCACAAATACATAATAAACACATTCTGAAAAAATATTCTCAGAATTTCTTCTCAAAGGCAAGGGCCACTAAGAAAAATTCTCTGTTGCAATGGTGTCGTGGTTTAGCAAGAGTATTCCCTGATATAATGCCCCCACTGAGACTTTCCCAAACCAGACTCCACTCACTCACTTTCCCCGTTTCCTCCCCACCTTCCCACTCCGGGAGTGGAGCTGAGAATTTGAGGCACAAAAGTGAAAATCACAGGTTGAGATAACAATTTAATGGAAACAACAATGAGATAAGAAAATTAACAGTAACAGCAACAATATTAATAACAGAAGTTACGAGACACAGGAGTGATTTACACAGAAAGTAGAACAATACCGGACCATTTTGCCCACCACTCTTTCTCCCCTGACCAAAAAGGACCTCTCCCTGACCTTTACTCCCACCTCTGGTAAGTGAGGTGAGATGGTATTGAATAACTTCAGGGTCTGTCTGTGCCCACTTGGCACAGAGCACTGAAGCCCAGAACTCCTGGGCTCAGGTGATCCAGCAGGCTCTGCCTCCCCAGTAGCTGGGACTACAGGCACACACCACTGTGCCAGGATACTGTAAAAAGAACCTCCTCTGTTCTGGCCACGACTGGGACAAATGAGTAACTGACTTTCAGCTGACACTTGAGTTTTGAGACTGATAGAAACAGCTACACAGGAAGAAAAGTGTCCAAAGAATACACCAACATAGGAACAAGGGAAATGAGAGAGCAGTATGATACTTTGCACAATGATACACTCCATAAGGATAAACAGTTGTACCAACTGTAAGTATATTCCTCTGGATAAAAATTCCAAGTTATTTATTTAGCCAACCTTAAGGAAAAGAAAAAAGTAATTTTAGGAAAATTACAATTTCCATCTCTTTTTTTTGTTTGCTTCAGAAATGCATCACTGAGTATCCACTTTTACGGTAGCTGAAACAACCGGAGATGGTTCTGAGAAGTGAAAATGTATGAAGACATTAAAGGAAGACAGCCAAGGCCTCTTGTCAGACAGGTCCCCCGATAGAGTCATGCCAGCCAATACTGATATAAAGGGTAATTTATTTGAACATCACAATTAGAATTTATTCTGAAGTCAGTGTGTATAAATAGTAAATGCATTTTAGATTTCAGGCCTAACTGTGCACTTTCAAACTTGGAGTGGTTATTGATATTTGGTTTTTATGAGAAATTAAGTTTTCCACAAATGTTTATATGTCTTGCACATGTTTGGTCCGGTAAATTTTACAGCTCCTGGATGAAATTTCCGTGTAAAAAAAGAATAGCACAACCGCATCATGTTTTGGCACTTGAAATCAAAGGATTTGATTGAAATTTGGCAGGAAATCAAAGTTTTGGTCTTTGTTCCAAATCCTCTAAACTGGGGATTCTTTCAGATTTGAGGAAAGAAGTCTTATCCAATAGGTTGCTGAAGAATGTATGATGGTTTAGGGCGGGGGTGTAAAGGGTACAAATGTTTTGGAAAAAGCTTAGGTTTTACTTTGCATTAGAATAAAAAGATAAAAATCTGTGAGGAAGTTTTGCCGGAAAAAAAAATTTACAAAAAATTGCTTTTGTGGGTTTTTTCCCCCAAAACCTTCTCTTCTTTTTCTTTTTTTTTTTTTTTTTTTTTTTTTTTTTTTTTTTTCCCTCCAGCCAGTATTATTTTGAATTTAGAAGAAATGAGTTTTGAAACACAAGTGAGGATAAGGTACACAAGCATGATTCTAAGACTATTAATCATTATTCATGCAAGTGAAGTTGTCGTAGTTACCTTCAGACTTGACTACTGCTCCTAGAAATCCCGTCTTTTGATATGGAAAAGGGCGAGAGGTTCATTACTTTTTGGTCTATTCCTAACACTGTTGGAGTGTTTTGGGGTTGCCATAAAATCCTTTCAATGTGCCATGACTGAAATATTACAGAAGGATCATACATGGGTAATTCTGTGTTGAAGGTCGAGATGAGTTTTAGGCTCAAGAAGATGTACAAGGTTTTTCTTTACTAAGTTACATACAAAACACATCCTTCCAAACATTACCACTTTATACTAGTACAAAAGCATTTTTTCTGAGAAGTTACAAAAGAAGTTACAATTATTTATTCTGAGTTACTGTAACTTAAAGTTATTCAAGTATTATTTGGAATCATTTCTTAGTCCTTACTGATCTTTATAATAGAAAGACCCCAGCATTCAAAATGAATGCTTACTGAAAGTCTGAGCTATGACATCTCTCTCCCTCCTCCTCTTTTCCCTCAACTCTCCCCATCTCTCTGTATTTATATTATAATTACTACTAATCCAAGCTTTATTCTGACTGAAAGTTTTAGAGAGCAAACTGTGAAAAGACTACAATTTTGTATTGTTTTTCCAGTATTGATCAATAAAACTGGGTTAGGAATTCACAGAGATTCTTTCTTTCTTGCAAGGATAATTATTCAAAATCAGTTGGAAACAAAGTTATGATTTCCAGCTGAGACTGGAATCTGAACTTCTGGAGTTATCAGTATTTTACGTTGGTTCATTTTTGCGTTCTATTCTATATTTCATGTAACAAATTCTGTTGTGATGTAAACTGCCAAATGAACTTTTACTTTAGTAAAAATAATTTCTGAGCTTGCCAAGGTAAAGGTAATCAGCTGCGGAACACAGAGGCTGGCCAGAACTGAACAATAACTATAATAACTTTTTCATGCCACAGGCCATAATGCCACTCTCTTTTGCCTACAGCTCCAAAGGTACCACTTTAGTTACAGTTTACTTTTTAGATTTACATTTTTATCAACTTTTTACATGAAAACCTGTAGTTTATTTTCCTTTCTACAAACAATTGAAGCAGTAGGTTGACCAGCTAAGAGATAAACAGAAGCTTATTTCGACAGTGAAAGTTTTCCTATTGGTGTTGTGCTAAATTTGCTTTGTTGCATTTTCATGTTAGAAGCTATCAATGTGTAGCCATGAGATACTGTCCTGCATTTCAAATAGATATACTGTGTGGAAGGAATATGGATTATGTGTAGAAAGCCAGCCTCTAAGATTGGAACTACTTTCAGTCTGTGTATTCAAGAACAAATGTGCATATCATATAAAAAATTCAGAGCAGACTGTTACTATTTCATCAGCTGCCACAATAGTAAAGTATTACAGATATTTCACACAGAACATGCTGCTGTTCTGTGCAAACTGCTGACTACAGTGAATTTAGTGAATTCTCTCTTTGTTTTGTTTAGAGCACAAGACCATTTTTTGTGTCACAGTAGCTGTGTCTGTGTTCGCCTGAGATGTTGACTAATTATTACCATGCAAGAGGAAAACTGCCCTGTTACTACACAATGGGGGTGGGGGGGTGTGTGGGAAGTGGGGGTTAGGAGAAATAAATTGCCATGAAACGTGAAGAGCTTGAATAATATATGTTGCAGCTTCATTTGACAAGAAACATTTGTCAAGCTGTCAATTGTACTAATTAACCAAACAACCACTCAGTGTCACTTTTTACCTTTCCTTTTAGTAGAAATTATTATTTTAAGTAGCATTTTTAACCAATTCCTGCTGTTAAAGGGTTTGTATTGAAGTAAATTAAAAAAAGAAACAAACCACCCAACCCAGATATTATTCAAGGTCTGTTTACACATATTCCTCAATGTTATTTTTCTTCTGGATTAAGAACTGCTTCATTTTGCACTCAAACTGCAGCAAGCACATTCAGGCTGGCATACTGCACAATTTAAATATGAGATATAGAAACATATAGAAAGGTGGTGTTTTCAAAAAATGAAAACAGATAACACAGATGTTATTTACATTATGAAATTATGAAACTTATTGCCTCTTCCTGTTCATGCCCCATTGGCTGTCATTCCACAGAGAGTATAGGTAGGCACTGTATTTTCAGAGTTGCCAGTTTGCTATCAGGCTTAATGTCAAGATAAATAGAGCTTGAGCAAGGAATGCCGTACTTCAACTGCTTGATAAATTAATCTTTTTCCCATTAGATTTCAACACACTTATGCAAAAAGTAGCCCTGGATTCCGTTATTTGGGCTGCTGTCACTTACCTCGGTGACAAGACTTTTGGACAATTACAATTGCAGTGAGCCAACAGCTACCCGGAAGCTTCCACTAACAGCCAACTAACAAATACACTAATGCTTGCACTAACTAGTAATCCAACAATCCACACTCCATACCCCTTTTAAGAATTTTTAATACCTATTTTTAGAGACGTAGCAGTGACAGACAATATAGGTCATTTCAGAATGCAAGCCTGAAGTCATCTTGATAGTGTTTTAAAATTTGTTGACCTCAAAGCACTGTGGATGTTTCTGAACTAAAGTCAGCATTTCTTTTCGTTCTGTGTCTGTGCTGATACACAGGAACATTTCCTGCAGGCTGGGATATCTGCACTAATACAAATTTTATAATCTGTCTCGTGGGTCATCACAATTGTGGCAGCTATAATGTGCAGCCACCCTTTGGTAAGCCATGCACACCTCCAGCAATTACAGCAGTAATGAGAAAAATAAACAGGAAGGAGTCACTTAAATAAAGTCCCCAAAAATTTTGACTTCTAGTGTCATTAAATGGCTCAAATCCAGGAAGTTATCCATAAAATAGAAGCCCCAGGTCATGAGCATGCCACTGGTGTACAGGCATCTAACTAGTGTTCATGTCAAATGGAGTTAGCTGCTTAAAGTATTCCACAAACATCTGGCAAAATTTTAGTTGGTACCTTTGTGAGCTACTTGAACTATGATAGTTTATGAAGAGCCACTCTTGAGAGGCACATCAGGTCTGTGGATTAGAGAAATGAGAATTAGCACAATTCTAAGAAGCTCAAATTTATCCCATCTCAAACTTATTAAAAGTTGTAAGAATATATTCTCATCCAGCACACTACAGAAGAAATCAATCATATAATTACTTAAAAGCTTATAGCTTTAAGGGCTTTCTCAGCCTCAAGGTCCCTTTGTGTCAGAGGCAACAGAAAGTCTTCTAGTAAATATTTTACCAGCACACTACGTGCAGTTTTATTTTTTGTCACGAACAAAGCACAACCTTAATTTCTCAAAAGGAATCATAATTCTCTTGTTTACATTTCTGTCACTCAAAGAAAAAAAAAGTTTTGCCTTCCTGTTCTATTTCGTGTTAAAAACAAATTATAATAAATACAATTCCCCCCTGATTTTTTTATTTCACTTTTTCCTCAATTCTTTCTTGCTTAAAATGCCTGTCAGTACTTTTAACAGTTCCTTGTATCTCCAACAAGACTGGCCTTAGGCTGTAACTTGACAGAGACACCCAGGATACCTCTGTCACTTCATAGGTGGCAGCTGTCACCATCCCAACACTCCTTTTGCTAGGAAACTTGTGTATCTACTTGGACTTCCTCTAGCAGTTGTACAAGCATATAACCAGGATGTCTTAACATGGTACTGTTACAGAATCCAGCTTTTTCACAGCTTAGAAATAACATGAAGAGTTGGTCCTACAGTTATACCAATTTTGGTACTTAGGTTTCTGGTACTGTTTATAAAAATATTGAGCTTTTACTATGCATTCATTAACACAGGATAAGATATAAAAAGGATGCAAAATGTTGTGTTTAAGAGGAAATGGAAAATGCCATCCACACCCACACTACCTCATTTTCCTCACAGCCACCCTTACCTATAAATCTACATTCTTGGAACTACTCACTATGTCATCAAACTTCACCAAAAACGTAGCAAGGATTTCTTGAAGACAGTTCAGTCTAGCCACCTACTCCAGCATTAAGAATTGCAAAAACATACGTGCTAAATTACAGCAATTTCTCTGAGACAATGATCAATAACGTCCCACCAACGTTTTAAGCAAGGAAACTCTCTCAAAAAAACCTTAAAAATGTACAGAAAAAATAACCTTCCTAAATCAGTTCTTTGGACCGAAGTAAGGGATTCCAAAGTAATTTGGAAAAAGAATATAAAGAATATAGACTTACAATTTTTTCCACTACTTGTGACACAAGCAAAGCTGGCAATGCTGGGAGATTGGATATAAAAATGTTTCATAAGAAATCACTATTTTCTTACTCTCCCACCAATGCAATTAACTATGGGGATTTCAAATAGCATGATTCTTTGGGATACACTTCAAATTTAAAAACATGACAGCATTAATGATCCTTAGACTCTGTTCAGAGCTGTTTTGTGGAAGAAATATACTGATATTTAAAATTTCAATACTACCGGTAAATTTATGACTGCTTAGGTTTTAACATGAAACATTATTTTTTTTTCTATTGCAGAAGTTTATATCAACACAAATCCTAAACGCAACTCTGTTATTTACAAAGAGATAGCTTAAGGTCCTTGAGATGACTTCTACTTCCTGAGGGTCTACCAAACAGCCAAATGACCTTCTTGCCCATGTTACCCTGTAATATAAAAATCCTTACTGTTTCAGTTTAAGTGGGTTCCACATTCTAATCACTTACTCTTATTTTAAATAGAGACTTTTAAAAATCTTATTTTAATTGAAAACTAAAGCTGCAGCCTCTGAGTCCTTCTGAGATGAGATTGGATACAAAGGCTCCTGCCTCCACTCCAGCTCCTCTGTATTCAGGCTCGACATACAGTTACTGTTACCATCGTTTCTTCATTTAGTAACACTGAGCTATTATTTAAGAGCCAATAAAATCCACAATGAAAAATCCATATTTGTCCATCCATGCATTTGGTAAGCACAATGACAAACTCGTTGATTTGATATCATGGGACAAGAGTAAAGTCAAAGACTTGCCAGCAGGATGTTTGTACATAACAGATTATACTAATTACCTTGTAGGAACAAATTTAAATTCTAAGTATTAACTCTTGTTAATCCCAGGTGGGAAAGATAAAATATTTCTATAAAGAAAGAAGCAAGAGTAAGTAGGTTGCACAGAGAAGCACTGGACTTTAACAGTTATTATATGTTTACAGATCGGTATCCTTCAGGGCTGGATAGCCCCATGTAACTGAAATAATTGTTCAATGGCCTCATTCTATGGGTAATGGCTTTCAATAGACACCTGGTACTTCTGTGGATGTCATTCTGGTGTGATGCCACAGATACTGTGTGTTGCTGCAAAATCATCCCCTCAGTTTTAATAAAGGCCTTAGAAAATCACCCCATGGTACACCTTCAGGCCCCTGCCGCCTCCCAGCCTTCGCAACCCATAACGAGTTATAAACTACATATAGGCTAAAAAAACTGTATTCCAAAAAGAAAAGGAAACTTTGACCTGACCTACCACATGTTCTCAATTCCACCATGCTACTGAGATTTTAAACGTAAGTGAGCAGACACGATAACAGGCAGAATCACAGGACCAGATCTTTGGCCTTCAGCTATATGGAAGGCTTATTAAACCTACTACAGTTTAGAGCATCTCAAGCTTTGGCTGGTTGCCATGTCAGGAGACAAAAGCTAATGCCTTATGGCTTCTGTCTCCTTTGTCCAGATCCTGTGTCTGCCAAAGACTCAGATCATCTTAATTTACTCTCTTGCTTGTGTTAGCTTTTTTCTTTAAGCCTTTAATTGGCTTTGGTCTTGAGACCTTGCAAAGCTCTTTAAAATCTGTTGTATGAGCCCTCTTTTTAGGTGTTTGGTAAAAGAAAAAGAGTTTTAGTTTGGTAGGATTCATGCAGTAGACTGAGCAACTGAATGTGGCTTTCTTTGTGGCAATATTGGTAGAATGAAAAGAAGAAAGAGAACAAGGAGGGCAGGAAAAAGGAATATTAATAAGTTAAGAAATAACAGAAAAGACAACAACAAAGTTTTACCTATAAGAATGAGGAATTTTTCATGGTGTATTTATGGACTTGCAATATCATGCATCTATATACTCCTTTCCTCTACTCCTTTCAGCCAGCCTTGTTTGACCTATGGCTTTCAGTTCTCGTGCAATCTGTATAATTTCTTTAATTAGATACACTGAGGTCAAAGGCTTAGGCTTTTAAAGGATTAGACACTTATATAGATAGTGATAACAACTGTAGCTGCATTAGGTGAGATTAGTCACTTTTTCTGAAGAGACATAAGCTTCATATTTTATGGAACAAGTGAAGTTCAACTGACAGAAGAATAAAACTTCCTAAAAGGCAAATTACTTCATAATTTTTTACGAAGGGATTCTTTTGCTTTCTTTAATGTATGAGACTAGATTGCATCGCAGATAAAATACCAGACTCCATGGATCTTTCTTAAGCGCTTGATCCTGTATTCCAAACACAAATGAGGACTACTCTAACTAACACTAACTTGTTTTACTACTTGATCTCTCAAAACTTTATGACTCTACTTTTTTTTCCTGCAGAGCAGCTAATTAAGGGTTTAAGATCCATTGCCAGAAGTCTATTACTATTTCATTGCTTAACAGTGTTACACTGGTAGTAATAATTAAAAAGTATAATCATGATATTAAAGCCCAGGGATGGTAATTCTACTCATAAACACAGGTGTATAATGTGAGTTTTTAAATCTATTTACCATAATAACAGGTATTAATAGCAATTTCAGTGCATTTAAAGTGGGATTAATGTACATGTTAATTATGTTAGTCATGCTAATTTTTGAGAAAATGGTAAAGGTCACCTAAATTTTCTCCATCCACCTCCTCCTTAAAATTTCCTTTTGCCAGCATTTCATCAGGCACAGCATTGCTAGCTGGTCATGGGAGGGGATTGTCCCTCTCTGCTCTGCACTGGGGCGGGCCCACCTTGAATATTGGGTGCAGTTTCGGTCTCTGCAAGATAAGAAAGACATTAAACTATTAGAGAGTGTCCAAAGGAGGGCTATGAACATGGTGAAGGGCCTTGAGGGGAAGCCGTATGAGGAGCAGCTGAGGGCACTGGGTCTGTTCAGCCTGGAGAAAAGGAAACTGAGGGGAGACCTCATTGCATTCTACAATTTCCTTGTGAGGGGAAGAGGAGGGGCAGGCACTGATCTCTTCTCTGTGGTGACCAGTGACAAGACCTGTGAGAATGTCCTGAAGTTGCATCAATAGAGGTTTAGGTTGGATATTAGAAAAACGTTTTTCATCCAGAGGGTGGTTGGGCACTGGAACAGGCTTCCCAGGGAAGTGGTCACAGCACCAAGCCTGACAGAGTTCAAGGCAATGTTTGGACAATGCTCTCAGGCATACAGTGTGACTCTTGGGGATGGTGCTGTGCAGGATCAGGAGTCTGACTTGATCTTTGTGTGTCCCTTCTAACTCAGCATATTCTGTGATTCTGTGATCATCTGTTAGGTAGTTCCTTACTGCACCGTTAAGATTTTATTGTTAATTAGTGCTTACCCTTGTGGCTTTCTTATCTAATGTGCTTGGAATGGATTGATATTATAAAGCATAGGAGAAAAGTTTATGAATCTGTAGTCTGTACTAATTAGGATTTCAGTACAGATTTTTTCTCCCAAATTTCAGGTGCATTGCCATGACTTGGTCAACGGTTTATGTCTAAAAGATTATATCTGCACAGTCCATCCTTTATATCATTTACTAAGATTTTAAAGTTTAGCAGGCTACCAATCACTGACAATTTGCTGTGGCAAGAAATCTCTCAAGCTCTAAGAGTAACCTCGGGAGGCATCCCTGCTCAAGGGGCGGTCCTGGTGTGCAGCCCACTAACATGCTGGACAGCTCAGCGGGCCCTGGGCTCTCTGCTGTTTATGGAGTGAGATGATTGACTCAGAGTCATATTTGAATACCAGCAAGGCATCTGAGTCACTGTACTGACAGCTCTTGGCTACCGTGTTGCCATCTGTCCCCCAAAGTCCAGAGTAAACTGGATGAGGTCACCACTGCCCCCGCTGGTGGTTATGGCTTAGGCTGGGCAGGGGAGGGGGATGGTGCTACCTAACAAGGCTGATCTTGTTACACTCAGCTCCCAGCAACCCTTCGCTTTGGGGCAGGCTGCTCTTGCTGCTCCCTGGCAGCTAGGTGCAAGAAAAATCCACCAGATTGCATAGTCGGAGGTGTTTGGGGCAATATCTTCATGATGAAGTTGCAGATTCCTCTCCCAGACTGAGCTAATGCTTAAACTAAAATCTGCAAACATTAACTGAAGAAAGAATAAAACTTAGATTCCCTTGCTGTGCAGCTGCACTTCCCGCTGGTTAGCAAGCAAGTTCACCGTTTTACTCCTTCTCTTCTGTATCCCAGTAAGTCTTTAATTATTCTCTGTAAAGTAAAATGGTTTCAGTGAGCAGGGCTAAGGGAGTCTTCTAACTTCATTATTACAGGAGTTGGAACTGGCATGCAAGATAGGATTGGTAAATTCAGAACCCTTCAGGCAGGTATGAGAGACTACAAATGAATTATCTAACTACCTTTAGCTAAAATGGGAAAGCATTTCTTCTGTCTCTTGGGGTTAGTCTATTAGATGTTCTTTAAAAAATCTTTTGGAGTTTTCAGGCAGGAAGACTTTTTTTTTTCCCCGAGCCAGAGCGCTACTTCTACTTACTACATTCCTGGTCAAATGTATCTTAATAGTCTGATAATGTTTCAGGCTTACTTAGCCATAGGCGCACATAGGGACAGAATTTTACTGGTTAGGCCATATGATCATTAAAGAAATACACAATAATGGGCTTACAGCATTTCCAGGGTTAGACAAGGAAGAAAAGGACTTGTAGATAGTTTATAGGCAGATTTACACATTTCTAGAGGAGTACAGAATTTCATTAATACTCTTATTTCTGATATGCTTCAAAAATTGCACAAAATGGCTGCTGAGATTTTAGAGAGAACTGCAGAAAGTAAATTTTTGCCTTTAGAATTATTTCAAGGTCTTATGAATTTTCTTGCCAATACCAACCAATGAAAAAATATCAAGTGATGTCCCCCAAGTCACAAGTTTAAATTAAAATAATCAAATGTATACCAGAGCATTAACTGCTATAGTGAGAATTCCTTTATTTTTTTTCTACTGTCTTCAAACTTTTCTTTGTATTTGTATTATTCCATAAAGATACCAGGAAAAAAAACTACTTCTGAAAAAAGTAAGTTAAGTTTTTGACAAGTGGCAAAATTAATAATGCAAGACTTACGATTTAAAAACCCAGTGAGTTGGAGATATAAAACTGTGTTCATAAAAACTAATCACATTTCTAAAATGCAGGATGTAAAAGTATTTTATGTATTTTTGGTGACTAAGATGAAAGGTAATATTATTGAAATTGCAAGGTCATATTTCAGATAGTTACAATTTTATTATTGAAGTTGAGGTTTTGTCAATTAAGCATACTGAGTACAACTGCTAGTTACATCATGCATCAAAGCTTCTTATCCAACTTGTTCCTGCCAAAAGATTTCAGGTCCTGCAGGGCATATGCTTCATGCAGAACAAACTAGATATCTCTGTTCACAGTGGAAAAGACAGGTTTTAAGAAAGTTAAGTTTCCTTACAAAAGAAAAATAGAAGGGCTTCTCTCTCTCTGTATGCCCTTTACATCCCATGGGAACTCTACAAATCTTGGCTGGGTTCAGATGACTCTTGTCTTTGCATAGCACTATATTTATTCCTGCTGCTTTTCCTTTCCCTGTAGCCTATGATCCTGCATATTCAGACCAGCAACAGGTCTGGGGTTTTTTTAAGTAGTATCACCACGGGTCCAAAAGGAAGAGGAATGGCGCTGAGGAGGAAGGTGCACTGAGTTTTGCTGAACACTGGCTCGCTTCAGTGCAAAAGGCTAGGCTTGAGGTTTGAGGAGATTACACACAATCAATCTCCAATTAAGGCCATAAGGCTACCAGCTATTGAGTTTGAGGGAAGATTCGCAGGCTGAATGAAAGAAGGGATTAAATCAGCTTCTCAGTGAAAGTGAATTGCTACTTTGTGTTGAATAGTTAAGTAATAGAGGAGTGGGAAAGACGACAAGAAAAAGGTGAGCCCAGAGTTCATAGATCATCCAGAGTGAGGGTCTCTCTTTCTCTCTACTGATAGAAATACATTGTCTCCGGTAAGTATAGAATTCAGACTCTTACCAGCCATGAATACAGTCAAAATTGAGAAACAAAAGTTGACTTTTCTCACAGGGGAGCAATCAAAAGCTCTGTCACAGACAGGTTTCCCATTTTCCAAAGAACTGACTTCCCCAGAAGATTAAATAAAGAGAGACTAGAAATTGAAAAGAACTTATCAGATTCCCAAGCAAATACCTCTCATCCTTTCTTGCTCCATACCATGCAATGTCCTAGGGGCTCCCTGTGAAAAACAGCTGCCTGTCCTTTACACTTCTACTAGCAAAATCTTTTTGTGTTCTGTAGAATATTTTTCTGATTATGCTTCTGCCTTTCAGAGTGATAACAACAGAGAAGAACAGGTTTCTAATAGAAACTTCCCATACACACACACAAACACACAAATCTTTTGTGTCAGGATCCTGCCATGCTTCAAATATGTTGTTAAACAAACCAAACCAAATTTCAGGGAATTCTGATGCCTGGAAGTGTCAGGAATTCTGTTTTGGATTTCATACAAATCCAAAGCTTTTAACAAGTCTTTGCATGTTAGTCTATCAAGGGACCTCATTTACAGTACTTCCAAGAATGATTTGCATGTATCAAGTCAGTACTATTTTCTTCAACCACATCAATTTTCTTGAAGACCCCCTACCCAACTAGCAATGAGATCTACATATTAAGTGTGACAGAAACAGTAAAATAATATGTATCAGCCAACAAGATCTACTCTCCTAACTAATAGGTAACCAGTCTTAGCTAACCAACCTTTGGCAGTCCCACTGTGATCAGTTCTGCTCTATTGATTGGCTACAACTGATCATCCATTTTATTTATGGAAGCCCACTGAAGAAAATAGGGTTGCCCAGGCATTTACAGAGAGACAGGGATTCTAGGGTAACTTTATAATTGAAATTGTGTCAAAACTGAGAGGCAACAAAAGCAGGAACTCACAGTTTACAACGTTTCAAGCAAGACTGGATATAGAGACTTCAATAAATGCTATATATGTCTATTAAAAAACACAAAGCCACTGTATGATTATTTTTAAATATAATTTTACAAACGAAATTGTTTTTAAGACTCCTACCAAGCAACATTCTCCACATGCTTCTTCTGAAGAACTGTCTACCATGAGTGAGTTAAATGCATTGAGCTACACTGGTGCGAAACTCAGTGTTATACTTTACTGTTTAAAAATTGCCACTGTGTTTGTATGTTTAGTTGTAATATATTTCTTTGTATATATGTGTATACACACATAAAAATAATTATTATAATAAAAATAAGATAGAAGCCTTTTTTAAATCATATGCTAGAGAAAAGGAGACTGTGTGACTAAGAAAAAAAATAGAAGCTAACCATACTTTAGTATTTATTGAAAATTGTACCTTTTTATTTCCCTCTTCTACTTTACAAAATCAGCATACTTCTGTCTAGAGAAAAAGAAAACTAACTGATCTGTGCTTGTTACCTGAGCTAGCCAAAATACATAAAAAACCTGAGATCACTGCTGTTGGAAGGAGATTAGGATAATTACAATAAACTTAAAAACCAGGAGTTTTGCTGATAAAAGTCTGAATTTTTTTCTCTTAGTCATCTCCCTGTCCCTTACTTACTGTGCACAGTCAAGTTATTAGGGTGGCTCTGTAAGTCCTTTTCTTTAATGAAATCTCTCAGAGATGAACATAGAGGAAGGATCCAATTATCTTTAACCGAACATACATGTTACATCCAGAAAAAAACAACTGTGATAGAAAACCAGAAATTTTGCAGAGTCAAGACACAATAGTTATGCAGCGCCAAGTATATCTTTACGGTTGATCCTATGTTTGTTTCTATTCCACACATGCCCTGTGATAGGGTTTTATGTTCACACACTGGCTCTTCTGATCTGTCACAATGCTTAGGGCACCTGGACCCCAGTGGGAACACAGGACCATGACTCAGCCTGTCACCACATGTGTAACCATATTCATGGGTATTTTTTCCCTACAGGATACCTGTGTAAGTAATTGCAAAAGGCAGTCATTTTTTTATCACCCTGCCCCTTCCCTTCCTGATAATTTCCAATTTATTTTAATGCCTAGGTCACTTATAAATGCCTGTATTGGGTTTTCATGCCAGGGTTTTTGCAGCAGGGAAATTTTCTGCGAGAAGCCTCTAGAAGCTTCCCCTGTTTCCATTGAAGTCAATGCCAGACAGCTCCAAGATGGACCTGTCGCAGGTCAAGGCTAGGCCCATCAGCACTGGTAGCAATATCTCTCTTTTAAGAAGAGGGAAAAAGAAAATTACAGCAGAACAGCAGCCAGAGAGGGGAGTGAGAATATGTGTGAGAAACAGCTCTGCAGACACCAAGGTCAGTGCAGAAGGAAGGGGAGGAGGTGTTTCAGGAACCAGAGCTGAGATGCCCCTGCAGCCCATGGTGAAGATCATGGGGAGACAGCTGTGCCCCTACAGCCCATGGAGGACCCCATGCCAGAGCAGGTGGATGACTGAAAGAGGCTGTGACCCTGTGCAAACCCTGTGGTGCAGCCGGTTCCAGGCCAGTGGGAAAGAGGAAGCAGAGAAAATCAGGAGTGAAGTGGTTCCTGAGAGGAAGGAAGGGGTGGGGGAAAAGTATTTTAAAATTTTAGTTTATTTATCATTATACTGCTCTGACATGCTTGGTAATAAACTAAGATTAATTTCCTCGAGTCAAGCTTTTGCCTGTGATGATAACCTGTAAGTGAGAGCTCCCTGTCCTTATCTTGACCCACAAGCCTTTTTTTATGTTTTCTCTCCCCTGTCCAGCTGAGGAGAGGAGTGATAGAGAATTTTTGGTGGGCACCTGGTTTCCAGACAGGGTCAACCCACTACACCTCCCCTTATTGTTCTGTTCCAAGTGTTGCCCTCACCCTCTCTTCCTGTCCTGCCCATATATTTTTGCCCAAGTTTTTTTTCTCTTTTATTTACCTATACCATTAGCTTTCACCCCTCACTGCCCTCCTTTCACACAGCAGAGAAAGTCCTATAAACACATTTGGAATTTTCCACCTCATTTTAGTTCCAATCCTGATGCCAAAATGGTCTCCCAGTAGCAAGCAGAGGGAGTATTGTTTACCTCTTTGTATTTTTGTTGCTTATTTTTTGCATATGTTTGGTACAGAGATAATCCTAATTGAATTTAGCATGTCAGAGTACTAGGACTCTCCTTTGATGCACTGAGATTCAGACAAGAGCTTGTTTTCACGAGGGTGGCGAAAGACACCATATGTGATTCAAAACGTGTAGATAATGGATGTTGTAAAGTGTCATGACAAAACAGTTCTCAATTTCATTGCCATTTGATATCTAGTCAAACCAACATTTCCCTATGGTCCCTGGAAGCAAAAGATTTGTCATTTTGGCTAATGAGGATGATCTGTATGGATGATTTTCCACATAATTTCGCCTTTATAGATTTTCATCATCACCATCTGAATGTTTCAGACCAAATGTGTTAGATACTGCAGAAAAACAAGCACTGGAAAACATATTCTTATAAGGGTATGCTAACAAGCAACCTTGAAAGTAATCAATAAATGCTTCTTCATTCACCTTTAGTATCCCATATGTGTGGAGAATTTCCATGCAGAAGACAGCTTGGACCATCTGTCCCGATCTTCTCTAATCCTTCATCACTTTGCCACTTTTGTGTAATTTACACTATTAATTTCATGCCAATAAAAATCTGTAGACCACACCATAAAGGTTTGTTGTCTGTATATTGATAGAATGATGGCAATTGGCAGGCCGTAGCATTTTCACTGTAATACTCCTTATTTCTGTCATAAACCCCTAACACCTTTTTTTCATCCACATGTCCCTGTGTAAACTAATAATCCTGAACGTTTCTCTTCACATTATACTATTCATGAGCACGTAGGAATCTGAAAGAGTGGGTCTATTCATATCCAGTGAAAACGAATTGCCATCAACATCCAGAAGCCCAGGAAAAAAGGCTCCATCTGGAAAGAAAAATACTTTGCTGCTTAGTTAAAAACAACTACCTGTGATAACACAATAGCTGCAATTGTGTTAGAAAGACTCCAGAGGAGGGCCACTGAGCTGATCACAGGGATGAAACACGTCTTGTATAAGGAAAGGCTGAAAGAATTGTGATTGTTCAGTCTGGAAAAGAGAAGGCTTTGGGATGACTTAATTGTGGCCTTCCAGAACCTGAAGGGAACTTAAAGGAAAGATGGGGAAAGACTATTTACAAGAGCAGGTTGTGACAAGAGTAGGTGGATTGGGTTCAAATGGAAGGAGAGTAGGTTTAGGTTACGTATTAGGAAAAAATATGTATCGTGATTGTGATGAGGCACTGGACAGGTTGCCCAGGAAAGCTGTGGTTGCCCCATCCCTGGAGGTGTTCAAGGCCAGGCTGGATGGAGCTCTGAGCAACCTGGTCTACTGGAAGGTGTCTCTGTCCATGCCAGGGGGGTTGGAACTAGATGATAATTAGGTCCCTTTTCAACCCAAACTATTAAAAAAAATACAATAGAAATAATGTTCATTTTCACCAGACAACAATAGATCTTCCACAATATTTGATCTTCAGAATAATAAAGGCCTTCATATCTGATTAAACATGCCTTCAAAAATAACAAAAAAGCATATATTGAAAACTGTTTGACTGAACAGTATTCTCAAATTTCTACTGATGGAATAAAAAGCTAACTTAATTACTCTCTTAGTCACTTTTTTCACATTTCCACTTTTTTGGTAGTAATTTTCATTTTCACAGATACTAGAAAAAATCAGGAACAAAGAAAAAAAATCAAATTCTACCTTGTTGCATTGATTAGAAGTTTTTTCTGTTCTTTTAGCTTTAGTTTCAGTATTTGTCCAATAATGACTCAATGAAATACTATGTAGTAGGGATTGTGATACTAATTGACACATTGCAAACAAAGCATCAAAGTGAGGTTTCACAGGTTATATTGGAAAGAGTCCGCAGAAGTCAACAGCAAAACTTCTGTTGATTTTGATAGAAACAGAACTGATCCCATGCTCAGTGACCTGCATCAGAAAATTATCAAGATTGTACCACAACACTGCTACCTTGTGGCATGACATAGAGCAAAATCATTATAGCTTTTGTGACATACCTCTCTCTTCACTAACAGGGATGCCATGTGTCACGAAATGCTAACGCCTCATCTTACACTTGAAAGTATGATTCCCTTTCCACTGTAAGTCTTTATATGACAATTAGTGGAAAGCTATCCCTATTTTACTCATTTTATGACTAAAAAGCTTTAAAAGAGGATCCCAAATCACTTTCCCTATACAATTCCAATTCACAAAGTATTAGTTCTTAAAGATGTTAATTATCTTGCAAAATTTTGTAATGCTGATGTTAGGAAAATGGATATAGTTTTCCAGTAATGACCTGAACAAGTTTGGAACTGGTTTGTATATCACAGATAAAAATACCCTTCCTTACTCCACTATATTAATGTCTCATTAGTTTATGGACCTAAAGCCCTCCAGGGATTGTCACTCACAAATCCATCTAATGTTTATGAGCTCTAAATTTTGCATTTGGATCTCTAATTTATCCAACAGATATGGAAAATCATATAGATAGAAAAATCCCTAGTGCCTACAAAGCTCTAGGTTTTAATAGAGAGGGCAGAAATAGGATCAGGATAATGTTTAATATAAGCATGATGCTTAGCACATTAGTGGCAAGCTAAGTGTATCTCCTAGGAGGAAAGACATTCACTGTATTTCAGGTAAGTGGAATAGTTTTCCTCCCAGTACTTTTGGCTTGTAATGATACGGAGTTTAGTATGACTGTGTATTAATGCCATCCAGTTCCTGTTGAAGAAGTTTTTTTAATGGAACATTGTCAACACAGGCAAGTGAGGATCAGCTGTCTTCTGGTAGCTCTAAACTTTGGGGACCAAGGGGGCACTGTCATTTCTGCACTACACATTATGGACACTCTTTTTATTTGCAAGCCCTGTACAAACAGGCCTACCATAAATGTACAATAATGCAGAAGTTGAGTATACGTTACCCCGAAATTCAAACTTACATAAAGGACAAAAAGCGCTGTGCAGTTATTACTATTCTACTTTCTAAAACTTCTATTAAACATACATAGATTTAACCATTCTTTCAGTTTCCTACAGCGTAACACATGGTGCAGTTGATGGATCCTAACACACAAATCTTTCCTACTGATTCTGATGATCATATAGCCTCAAAACAACTATTGAGGTACCTATATAATAAAATATAAAATTGATTTATTCATCCAAAAACAGAGGTATGTCCTAACAGAATGTATGTAGTTACACTGTAAAGTTTAGGAAACTGAACTGGAAATGGTATTTTGCTGAGAGAAAAACTTTAGGAATGGATAAGAAGATAAGGGATAGGTATTTAGCAAGACTAAAAAGGCTGATTGTTGGCAGCAGTGAATGCTGCATAAAAATTCCCAATAGGCACTACAATTCTGAAATTTGGTTAAAATAAAAATACTGTTTATACTTAAATCCGCCTGTCCTGGCCAGAGGAATTTAGTGAGATAATAATGTCTCTACCTCATGATTACTTGGGCTTTAGCTGTGTATAAGATGTTTTTTCATATCAAATAAAAAATTCAAACTAAACGGGATGGACCTCATGGACACTATTTAACTGAGTGGTTTTTACTAGAAAGGTAATACGTGTTACAAAAGTATTCAATAGTATTTAAAGATATTTTCCCATTAAGGTCTCTCTATTTAGGATCCTAAGGCTTTATTATACTCCCTTTACTCACAAAGATATAACTGAGTAGATGGATGATTAAAGTTTTTTTGTTTTTTCTTTCCAGAGATTGAATTTTTACAAGGATTATTTTATTTACCTAGAAATTATATGCCTGCAGTGTATCACTTTTATTCTCAGTTCAGTCCTGTGAACCAGGAGATAGATACTTACATTATTGTTCTGCCTGCTCTGTGTTAAGATGAATTCAAATGTAGTATTACTGCCCTGATAAATATATTCTGAGTTGCATAACATGCATAATATACACTTCTGTACCATAATTCTGTGAACTAATACTGAAGGTAGTGGATTAGGTGTTTTATAAAAGTAGTATTTGTAATAAAATTTGCTGGCAGTAGCAACCTAACAGCAGATGGGGTTTTATAAAGAGCACATAATGATGATTCATTGCAGTAAGTACATGTGGATCCCTTAGATCTTCATTCAGTTTAGTTCGTTCTTTGATTTATACAGTGATCACCTAGCTACATAATTATTTGAAAAAGCAAGCAAAAGTGATGTCAGCCATCTGCTAAATTACTAGTAGATATAAGCAAGATTTGTCTTTCAGAAGCAGATTCTTTCCTGTAATGCCACTTACTGATGAGAAATTAAATACCGGTGGTTTTCACCTGATATGCTCTCTATTGTTAAATCAGCAAGTGATCATAGACTGATAAAATACATTTCAGAAATGTATCAGTGGGGAAGAGAGGAAGACAGTTTAACGATTAAAATAGTGAATTGAGTTTGAAAATCTGGAACTGCTATTCACAAACTTCTTACATGTCCCTACGCATGCATCTCTCTCTTGTCTCAGTTGTTCTGACATGGAAATAAGGCTCATACTGCTCCATGTCACAGAAGGATTGTGGAGAAAAAAAAACCCACATAAATAATTGATAGGTAGTTTAACCTTCAATAAATTATACTTTACTATGCTGATCCCACTCCATCTCCAGACACAAAGAAGTGAATCAGTCCGCTCTAATAAACTGCAATTACTTACCTAGAGGGGAACACTAGGCAGAATATTTGAAGGTGTTAGTAAGAGTTTACATGCTCTTTGCATTTTGTATTCAGACCCCCCATTCTTGAGACTTGCCTTTAACTTCTGAAGCAATGGGAAGTTTCCTGTTGAGCTTCAGCTCCATCAGTTCTGCTACACACACTCTTCCAGCCTGCTCCTCATGCCCAGCTGGCCTGTGGGAATAAAAATAAAAATGAAAGCAAAGAGAAAAAAGGAGTGCCCAGGGAATATATGATATAAGCAGTGCAGACCTGAGTTTTCACTGAGTGTTGATCAGTTTTCCATTCAATTACACTGGCAGTTTCCAAAAGCATCTTAAATAACCCCAAAATATCTAACAATGTTGCCTGTAGAAGATAAAATATAACTGAAGGAACATCTCAAGCATAATTTTTTTTTTCTGAAAGAAGTGGAAGATTCTAAATGTGGAGGTTTTGCAGACTGTTGATTCACTTCAACAGATTTGTGCACTATCTGTGGTAGGGTAGCATTCATGGTGTCTGTTTCTAGAGTGAAAGTATTAATAAACATTGTTTTTCCAGATTAAGCACCACTAAATTCTTTCCCGACTTATTTTTTTTCCCAAGGAATTTTAAAAACAGTTTGAACTTATTAAACAGATCTCAAGGACTGAGAGTGTTTCATGTGTAAAAATAATGACAAGTATCAATACATTTTTTTCAGATTTTGTATACAAGGCAATAATCAACTTAAATGAAAACAATTTAACTCTTTGCTGGCTTAATAACACTGATGGCACTGGATTTAAAGGAAAAAGGGATCTGCTCTGAAGTTACTGCAGTGGTATACTTTTCTGATTGACACCATGTATCTCACTCTGTTTATCTCAATGTAGGAGAATATCAATGAATTAAATAAATCAATCACAGATAAGAGATTTAATTTGAAGACAGAAGGAATGTTCATGACTTAACTGTTAGAGTAATGTGTAAGAAGGAATGCGTCTGTCTGGAATCAAATGCAACAGTCGGCCTACATTTGCTCAAAATCTTGACAGATTTCATCCATATAAGATTATTCAGGTTACACATTTACATCTGACGCATAAAATATTTTTGTGAAACATATTTCACCATTTTTTAAGAAGTGTTATATGTTCAAGAAATAATGTCCTATTAATACCCAGCATATTAATCAGGACAACAGAACCATCTGTCTCAGGCATGTAGACCAACAGGTAGGGGAATTGTAGCTGAAGGTACATCAGATTTGAGGGTTTAACATGTTAGTTTCAAATCTGAAGAAATTCAGATATAAAAATAAAGACGTCTTCTACTGCTATTCTAGCTCAAAAAAACATTTGAAATTCAGCTGAAACCTCCTGAAAGGTAGGTTTCATCAGGAAGCAAGTTTGAGAAAGCATATTAAAATTCTATCTATACCAGCAATTACTTTCCAAGTAATAAAACTACAACTGGAAGTATTTCTTATTTTGAAGTATATTTTTTCTTCCTGGCTGATAAACAAACATATTGTGATCACACACTCCTGCTATGAAAGATTTTGCCACAAAAATTATGCCGATATCCCTACTGCAGTTAATCTTTGGCCTCATAATATATCCTTTTATTACAGTATAATGTGCTCACTTAAGCTGGAAGTCTTGCCAGCTTTGCAGGGTTTAATAATCATAGATCAGCACATAATATATCAATCCCTAAGTTACTTAGAATTTGATATACCACACCAAACATATTTGATGCATATAAAATGATGCAGTAGAAATAATGATGAAAAGACTCATCCTGTTACACTTGAAAATTTAACGATATAAACCACATATAAAGGGCTAACATCTATACAGAGGTCATAATGTGAATCTGGCATATGGCTAAATCATCATGATAATACCAATATTAAAATATTTATATGTTTATTTTTGCATGAGTCCATTTAAGGAAGAAGACGAGAAGTTAAGCTGAGGAGGGAGAAGAATAAATCATGAAATTGAAGGATGAAACTGAAGCATATTATCTGTGTGAAGGGGAACTGAATGCAACGGATGAAAGCAGCATCAGCTGGCACAGGGCACAGAAGATCTAGCTAAAGCTCTTGAGAACTCTGAATGAATCCCTCATAGAACCCTCAAGGCTATTGCCTCTGGCTGACAGTCCAGTTTCTTCTCAGAAAACTAAGTATCAACTGGCCCTAAAGCTCTTAAAACATCTCATATGTATCTTTGGATCCGTGAATGGTGTGGTCAAGTGGAGAAAACACTGTCCTGGAATGCAAAGATTAGCAATGAGTTACTGGTCACTGACTGCATAAAGACTTGGGCAGTCTCACATCTGGTAGGTAAGTTGTAAGGAGAAAATCTGGTCCTATGACTTGATTCACACAGAATCAAGAGATAGAGTTAAATTTTATTGCTATATATAACAGGCAAAAAAAAAAGGCAAAATGGTGCCAAAATTAAAAGGGTGAGACTAATGGAAAAAAGCTTCTTAGTGTTCCACATAAGAAAAAAAGTTGTTGACCAAGTGTGATTAATTTGCAAAGTAATCTTCCAGGCTCAGCTTCAGAACTCCTCTGCCTCATGGACTGGGTGTTAGGCCACATGAGACTAACAAATAGAAAGCTCTGCTGCCAGAACTCCAAGGATTCAAGCCACTAAAATTCTGAGTCTGACTCAGATAATAATTGGAATTGAAAAAAAAAAAGGGTAAACCAGATATTTGTGTGGAATTCATGTGGGGTTTATCTTCTTTATTTATTATGCAAATATCTCATTTCCCTACAGAAACCCACACTAACTTCATATGTTGATTGATTTTTTATGTACCTGGAAACCACAAGGTCACAGGGAACTCAGTGCAAGGTTACAATTTCTTTTCTTCTAGGAACACAGGCCATCTTCAACATAGAGTTGTAAGTCATCATGTATAAAAACAGTGTTCCCCTGTCGTCATTAAAGTGTGCATAAATTAATTTCTCTTCTGTGGTGAAGAAATTTTTGGAATAACAGTTCTATGGAGGCAATCTACATCTTGGAACCTTTTTTGCATCAGCTCCCTACACGTGAATGATTCTGCATTTGTGCTTGAAGAATTACTTGCATTAGCAGAATGTGATTGTGACTTGTGTCTGTCCTCTTAAGAGAAAACAATGACAATATTATTGGAATAGAATGGGCAGATGGCCACGCATAAGCCCATGCACTCTAGTGCCCAAATCTCAGCTGCCCGCTCTCAGCCACAGTCGAAACTGAGTGAATGGATGAAGTTTCTTACAGACCAAAGCCAAAAGCTTGATGTTTTCAAATTCTCCAGGGGAATTCAGATGAATGCATTTATGTTCTCTGACACTAAGACACCTATAATGTTGCTTACAGATTATGTCTATTATATTGCTTTAATCACCACTCTGAAATAGTTTTGCCTACACTGAGCTTTCATTCTAAAAAGTCTTATTTACAAAACATGAAGTTATAAAGTGTAAAGATGTATCTACAGGCAACCAGTAAAAAAGATTTACCCATGAACGCATGGCATCACCCTTGCACACCCTTAGTGTGCTACTGCAAATACATTTGATTCAGCAACTCTGTAAGTTACAGCAAAATAGTTGTTAATGATTCAAATTCTGTATCACACACAGTGATATCTTGTTATCAAGTTATATCTTGTAAAGTTCTACTTTTTTTGGTGTGGACTTAACATTGTATTTTCTGATGAGGCATTTCCATGAGGTAAGCCTGTGAAAGTCCACTAATATTTGCAGGAGCATTTCATTCTACCTCTTACTTTAGAAAAAGATCATAGACTCATAGAATGTCTTGGGTTGGAAGGTGCCTTAATATTGTCCAGTTCCAAATGTCCTGTCATGGGCAGGGACACCTTCCACTATTCCTGTGTGTCCCAGCATATACCAGGTTGCTCAAGTCCCCATCCAACCTGGCTTTGAACTATATATAAAATAGGTAATGAAGATAAGCATAGAGTATACCAAATTTGATCATCAAATAGTAAACCTGTAAATTTCTTAAATATTAAAAATGCTCAAATTGTTTTTTATAAATTTCTGTCTTTTTTCCAGACTTGGAGAATGTAAAATTTCATTCAAATGAAAACAAATGTGATTTAATTCACACAAATGATTCTCTGAAACTGCAGTGTACACAGAATTTGCCTTTTATTCATGCAATAAAACCTACAGAAACTACTTAAAGATTTTGCTTTCAGAGAAATGTCTCTTTGTAGTAATAAACTTAAAAAACCTCCTTGTTCAGGCTGCTTTGACTATTTTTAGCAGTAGAACTTTGTATTTACTAATAAAAAAATTCTATCAAAAAGTACCATTAGAGCTGATGACAGCTAAATACAGAATAAAAGCTTAACACTTAAGTATTTCAGGGTGTGATAACACCTTTTTAAAAACTATTTCTGTATTTGGAAGTGATAAAAATCCTCCCATTTCCTGGTCTCTTGTGTTTTATGGTAAGAAACTGATAATTCATTCTTACTTGCTGCTTTGGACAATTCATGTGTACTGAGCACAATCCATCCTTGCAAAGGAATACAGGAGTTTTTATGTCCCTTTCAAACACTGAGCTTTGTGTTCTTCTGAGTAGCAATTGCAGCACTCTCACTCTATTGAGCTAATAGAGATGTGGTTTTTTGCTGTACCTAAGAGCTGAGCTTAGAAACTGAAACATGAAATTTCCCTTTATGAGGAGATATGTTACAATTTCTAGCAGAAAAGTCAGCAGAGGCAAAAGGTATCATCCTATTTAAAAAAAAAATTGTGTGTGGTACATAAAAGTCCATTAGAATGTTTGATTCTTCCTTTTTTTCTTTTGACAGATGCAATTTTCATCGAGAAAATGATCCCCTGAAGAAAAGAGATGGAGATGAATCCGGTGATTCAAGAATGTTTAGGAAATGTCTTGTGCAATGGGAGTAATTCATATAGATAGGTCCTTCAGGAGGAATCCTTAAAAACATCCGTATGTTTAGAAAGACATTATAAACACCTGTTACAAAGTTGATACCTTAGGAATTCTTTTAGGGTTACGGCTTATATTCTTGCAAAGAGAGCTCCAGCTCATTTCCAGTTGCTCCTGATGTGTATTGCCACATTCTCAGCTAGACTGTATGAGGAGAGGAATCTCTTTCTGTGGTGGGGAGAACCTGATCTCTACAGGAAGGGAATATTTGCGCACTTGAGTTTGGTGCTTTCCTCTCTCCACCTTCTTTTGTAACAGTAGTCCCAGCTGAGTTAAACTGTACAGCATTCTAGATCAATCCCTCTGTGAATTCAGATGCACCATCTTACATATTTTGAAGCTTTCAGTAGGTGAGGTATAGAAGTGAGAAATATGGCAAATATTTGCATGGAACTTATCCTTCAGGAGGCGTCTAAACCCCACCAAGACCAATAAAAACAAAGAATTTAAGTACATTGTTTACCTCAGGTCCTCAGAGTTAAATCATGACTTCAATGAAATCTTAGGGAATTTTTGCCATCTAAGTAAAAGGAAAGCACTAGATTATCCACTAAAAGATAACCACCTCTGACTCAAATGCAGAAGCTTTGCCTCCTGAAATCATGATATATCAGGATTTTTTAACAATGGTTTTTAGGGAGAACATGAAATCAGAAATAAGTTACACAGCTAAAGAATGAATGAACATGCAGGCATTTTTTTATTACACTATGATTTTAAACTTTTATTCTCATTTAGTTCTTGCTCTTTCAAGAAAGTATTAGAGTACACTGTCTGTAAATTAGAAAGAATTTAAAATACTATTTTTAAAAAAAGAAACATGTGTAAGACAGACATCTGCCAGGAATGAATTTTGTGTGAATGACCTTGATTTGGCAAAGAATGAGAGAAGCCTTACTGAATAGCCACTTGATGTCCCTACTCATTATATTTTTTTATGATTTCTATGAAAAATAAAAAAGTGAAGCAAACTTTAAGCAACTGCTTGCAGTCATAATACTGCTTTACATCTGAAAAGCAGCTGTTCTAGTATTTGAATTACCATCATAAGGCACATTAATTCAAGAAAATGTAATGAAAAAGTCACCTATAACACAAAGGTTTTCCTTGGGAAAACCTGTTCCCATTACTTAAGATATACTACTCTTTAGTGCGTGTATATACAGGTCTTTATATTCACTGAATGTGAATTTTTTTCCAATTCTGTGGCCAAAATGCTTTCAAGGAATGCTAAGCTTGCAAATACATAAACTTGTATCTTGAATATTTGCACACAAATATAGGACAAACTTTGAATTTTGCATAAAGGGACATTTTCTAATTTCCATAGAGTAAGAGTAGGCCACTGAAGCTGATATTGGAGGCAGCGGTTACATCACTTTTTCTGTGTCATGTAGGGAACAATAAAGTAATAGATAAATATTTATTATCCTTTGAAATATTTTTTTATTATTATTCACTTAAATCACTCCCTTGAATGTTCTATTCTATTTAAATAAGGTGGTAATAATGGGATTAATAATGTTATACAATGAGTTTCTGTCTTGGTTTGAAAGACAGGTGTCTGCTAAGGAAGGCAGGAGCCTCCCTTGAAATGAAAAATGCAAACCCCCTTCCCTCCGAATTATTATAATTTTGAAATTAGGGGCTTTCAGGCAAAGATATGAGGAATAGGAATAACAGTTCTTTACTACTATATATATATATATATATGTATAACAAGGCACACAAACAACAATAACTATGGCAGTAACAGCAAACAGAACCAGTAACTCTCTGCCAGCCTCTCTCGGCTCCAGGCCCTTTCCCCGTTGGTGCAGTTACGGTCACAGCCGGCAGCGGCGCTGGCAGCTCCCGGTGAGCAGGGCGGGTGCGGTGGCTCCCCCTGGGCAGGCGATCCCGGTGTCCGGCCGGACCCCTGGGAACAGCAGGCTGGANTCATTATCCAAAACCACAATTAAACAACCAGTGGTGGTCCTGTTGGACTGAAAGATCTTGTTTGAAAAGAACTGCTAATGTTTGTCACATTCAGAGATCCTAACCCAGTGATGAGGGGTGCTTAGGTGTTGAAGTTAACACCAACTTTTTCAGCCATTCCATGACTGCAGCTAGCCCGTCTAGAAGTTGACATAAAATTTCAGTAAGTGTTCAAAAGCTTTGAATCTGTGACCTTATTGAACTCAGGATCTTAGGAAATTGTCTCTGTTGATAGTAACAAATTCTGCCTATATTCACAGGAAATAAAGAAGAAAAATTTCACCAGCTCTGTTGCATGTGTAAACAACTTTCAACGCAGGTTAAACTGTAAGCAAATCAGTTCTCTGTCTGATTTCAAGCTTTTAATTTCTTCCAGAATTAGCACTAGCCTGAGGGGATTTCACAAAAACAAAATTAGAAGGCAGTGTCTTAAAAGCAGAAAGGACAGGAAGGGGGAAAGAGAAGAAGGAAGGAGAAAAAGAGAAAGTGGAAAACTTACCAACTAGCTCTGTGAATTTTGCATTATATCAACGATGTCTGGTATACAAATGCTTTGGGGGAAATACATTTATCAATGTACTTTTAAGGCATGATTTATTTTTTCACACATGTCATTACATGGACTAGGATTGCTTGCCTTACATGGTTTATAAGAAAAAATATAGTACCTAATATAAACTGAGACAAAATATTTGATCATAAAGCTGAAAATTGTCTGATATTATAAGTGAGGAAGATACACCTTGAGTTCCCACTTCAACATTTTAAACTCATCTTTCTATCGACATAGTTTTTAAATAGAAAATATCATTTTTACTTTGACTATTTGTATAAACCAAGTAGTATGTCAAACTAAAAAAACTCTATATTTCTTCTATTACTAAAATACACAAACACAACTATGTATGAACTATGAAAAAAATGCTTACCAAAATACCTAAAAGGTGTAGCTGTTCTGCATTTTAATAGATAGACTCAGCAGTGTGGAGAACAATACAAAATGAAAAAAGAACGTAGAATTCATTTACCAAACTAATTGAAAACTGATCAATGGACAACAAAAAGAATATCCCTGGATTTTTCCCACAGGATTTTCCTGCAAACTTCTGGGAGACTTGGTAAGATATAAAACAATAGGGTGCCTCAAGATTCCTCTGCCATGGTGCTAAAACTTCAGATTTTCTATTCATTCCAGTGGCTCTGAAACACCCAATGCATCTCTGAGTAGGCACAAACTTTGCAGATCAGTCAACAAAATGTTGGTACCATTACTTTTTAAGACCATGTCTCTTTTCAGGCATTTACATCACACTGTGAACAACATTAGTAATTTTTCATACTTAAATGTGAATTTACAAAATAACTGCCCATTTTTAGTATACAGAGCATAACTTTTGGTACCTTACAAAAGCATTAAAAGCTCAGTGAGGTTTACTATTTGACCAATATCAGCTTTCAACTCCAAGTTCTTTTTGAAGTGAAAAAAATAAAAAGCTCAAAAATTGTTACACAGCGAAAAGTCTGTTTCTTTACTTAAACTAAACTGGAAATCATCTGAACTGTTAAGTGAAATGGCACCAGGGACAACAAACATCTTAATTTCTGAGTAAATGAAACACATACCAAAAATGTCCCCAAAGACAAAATAATGTGACTAAAAACATGAACTTGAAAGTATGTCCTTTGACAATGATGTGTTCTTTCGGATCTAACTTAGAATACATTTTTTATTATATTAAAGTTCTTACTGATTGAAATTAGACACTGCAGAGTACTGCATCATACCTAAAGTGACATACTATATTTTAAAGTTTAAATTAATGGAGCTCTGTTTTTGTAAGGAAAAATGAGCTTTTCAGTTATGCAGTATTTCAAGTTAATCTTCAGAAGTACTGATTAAGTAATTGCACTGTAAAAGAGCCCATGTTCTGCTTCTGACTCCAAATGAAATTCTCTTCCTAGAATAAGAGAATAAGAGAAAGTTTTTCCAAGAGCCTAAGATCTCTCCTAATGATTTTTTCCTTAGAGGTCACTTGAACAGTTTTTGACCTTGAAAAGTATCAAAGCCAATATTTTTCTTATTAAAAAAAAAAAAAGGAAAAAAGGGGAAAGAAAATAGAAAGAAGAAGTGACTGCTCTCCAGTACCTTAGCTATCAGTGTATTTTGTGTCATGTTAAAAGGCTGTCATGAAAATTCTAATCCATCCAGTAAAATATAATATATAAATCATGTATAATCTATCATTTTCTGCCAAAGGATATATTGATTCTACAGAATGATAGCATTTGTCTTTTAAACATATAGGATCTTTCTGGATACATTTTGCCACAAAGTGTAGATGGTGATTATAGATAAGTTCAAAAATAGCACATAAAGGACATGGCAAAAAACCACCAAACATTAAATTTTGTTGTATGATTTTGAGGATAATGGGGAAAGCTGAAAGCCATAGCTATGTTTATGTTTTCTATACAGCAACAGAAAATGGCAGAAAGTCACACAGCCTTACTGGAGATTCAGAATAAAATTGTCAAAATGGGGAGAAAGGAGCAGAGGAAATAATTTTGAAAAGCACAACAATCTAGATAACAATCATAGTAAAGTCAGGCAACTGTGAACCCCAGTTTCAGATGTTAGAATAGCTGAAAGCAACTATTGTTCTTTCAATAATAAAGGCACTTCCATATACAGAATCTTGATGCCTAATGGCAATTATTAGGCTGGTAGATGGAGGAAGAGAAAGAGCAAAAAGTTATCGGTACTTCAGCTCTCTGCCGTTTAACAAGCCAGTGGTTATTCAGTGTGTCTATTATCAGAATGGCATTGCAGGGACATATTTCAACACAACAGGGTAGTCTCCACAAGAAGAAAAGTAAACAGAAACTGATTTGACTCAATGTACCAAATCCTTCCCTAATATTACTTCAAACCACTCGTATTTTCAGAGCAACCTGATACACAAGAAATGCATGTTCCCTCTGTCAAGTGGACATGGTCTACCTGCAGAAAGAATTTTCAAAGGTTTATCTCAAAAATAATGAAGTACAAACCTCATACCAAAAGAGTACAGTTTTGTTTTACCAGGAGAGAATTTTAGATTACTTCCTCTTCCTGGGTGAAAATAGATAAGCAAATTTCAGTCTGCATAAGATGAGGGATGGGGAGGAAGGGGAAACAGCTGATTAGTTTATAAATGGTGTAATGAAGGTAGTACAACTTTTCTAAACTCAAACAAGAATATTGTTAAACAGTAGGCACTAACTAGGAACTAAATACTTCTGAACTCATATTTTAACCCACTAAATTAAAAGCAAAGGTCTAACCATTATATAACTGAAAACAATGGGAAAGGTGCAAATACCTTAGCAAAATTAACTTTTCAGATACTAAATGTAAACTACAGTGCTTTGATTTGGGGTGGACTGAACACATGCTTACATGTGAGCACACACCTTATTGTCAGCTGAAACAGAGACATTATGAAGTGTTATATTTTTACTGGAAGTTAAGCCAAGTGCTGTTATTCTGTGTGAGAAACAGTCAATCCAAGTACTGCCAGAAACTGCTAATGCTTTGCAATATATCAAAACCCCTTTGGTTTTATTTACAAAACCTAAACAATGACAAGAAAAGACAATGCAGTCAACAAAGTAGCTCACTTATTACAGGATATTGAATATATGGAACAAAACATAAAGACAGTTCTAGATACATCCCATGACAAGGAAAGAAAGTCTTATTTTAGGCATTAGCCCATATTTTTTTAAATATTGAAAATATATATGCCCTTTTTTCATTTGTTTATATATTTAAAGACTATCTCTACTTTGTCTCTACAAGCATACATGTAAATGTAAATATATAATTTTGTATGTGTAAATATGTAAATGCATATAGATATGTGTCATATCAATTTTATTATATATTCTTGTACATCTTAATTTTGAATCATCTGGGTTTTAACAGTCGTTTGCTTATTACTGCTCCTTAAGTTACTGATATTTTTTCCTAATTTTAAAACTAGTTTAACCTAATCGCTTGTGAATGGCAGTGGCTGGAGAATTTGAGAACAGAATAATTTTTCCTTAATGAGTGATCTACACACAATGAATACAGAACACAGCCAAAAGCAGTACATTAGATAAAATGTAATATTTGAAGTACAGTTTATTAATGATTGATCAAAGTTTATTTCAAATCATTGACCTGTATCAGGATATTGTTCCGAACAATAATTATTTAATACAATATTCAGCCCAAGACTGAAAAATACTGGTATGTTTGTAACTACTGCCATATAGGAAATAACCCATAAAGTAAACTGTGACCATAAATAATATGAACATATAAAAAAACTTGCCATTTTCCCTATTTGTACACATGAAAGATTCTAATAGATTTATTGTAAAAATTATTCTGCATACAGTATACACATCATGTGGGGAAATATATTCAAGCTATTTACAGAAATCAGAGTTTGATTTAGGTTACTGTGATTTTCCAAGGAAAACGTCTTCATTTAAATATATATATGAATAGCAGATTGCAAAACTGAATAATTCAGTCATGAAATAATATCAACAGACAATTTCAGAGCACACAAAATGTGCTATATTATCAGCTGGCTGATGACTCTTTATGAACTCCATCCACAAAGCAGCTTTGTTTTGGAACTTAAATAATTAGTTAAAATAATTTTTTTTGTTTTATAAAACCACACTTTATTATATACATATCATGAAAAGATCTTTTATAATACAAAATATATTGAAGAAAACAACCATATTTCAGTAATTTTCCAGAGAGTAGCAAGGAGATTTACAAATGGGAAAAATAGATGTGTAAAATATTTTGCTTCTCTCTTGACCTTTTCTTGCAAAATTCTAAACAGAAAGTTCCTTAAAGTCCTGAAGTTCTAAAGTTTCAAATCTAAAAAAGGTTTGAATGACAATAAGCAAATTCTCACCTTTAACATTTTCCAGAAATCTGAAAACAATATAAAGTTCTTGAAAAGTATTGCATACTTATTTTTTATATTTACATCTTCAATTTGTGCTTACAAAAGAAAAAAAAGGAAGGTAACTATACAAGTGTGATAAAGAAGGAAAAATCCTACTCACTTGACTGAAAAATGAATAATAAGAGCAAGAAAATGTTCCTTCCCAGCCCTCTGCCACATGTGGGCATGCTCAGGGATTTTAACTGGAGTTGACAAGTCACCATTTACTTTTTCTGTCTCATTTCAAGGCGTCACTTGGGACACACAGGCTTTTTTATTTCCTCAAGGTGGGGTAGACCAGGCTTCAAACAGCTACCCTTGACAAATATTAAGCTTGCCAACCCTTGCCTGGCAGCTATAATGTTACAATGAAATCCTAAAATAAATGTTCCATCTTTCTGTATTTATCTAAAACTAGTACTAATTTTAATGTTTATTCAATTTTCAGAGGCTGTCTTAATAGTAAGAAAACTTACTTCATGTTTCTTCCTAAAGTCATTCGTAATGATTGGGTTTGGATCCTTATTCATTTGGAACTAACAAGTGCAAGTTACATTTGACAGACTGGTTTTAGGTTTTTTGTATTCATTGTTGATCAATTCCCTCCATTATGAATTATTTTCCATCTCTTTCTGCAAACATTTCCAGTGTGTTTTCAACAGTCAGAACCATGGCTGAACTGCTCATCCTCTATGGCTTGTGACTGCTCACTTTAGTTGCAGGGATTTGATCTTGTTTCAGAACTACTGAAACCTTTGAAAAAGGAGACAAATGGAAAGGGAATAATTAAAAAAAAGAAACCAACACAACAAAAAACGACTAAAGAAAAGGGAGTAATACTAATAAAAAAATCAAACGCTCATGTTTACATAGGACTATTCTGCTTTAAGGTCATTGTTTATATAGGCAGCACAAAGGTCATTGGCACCAAAGGGTCACAGAAAGCTCAGTTAAGATGCTGAACAAGTGTAATTTTATTTTTTTCCTGTTCTCATGTTTTCCCCTAGGCTCTGTGAGAAACTAGACTAAGTGGACTAGTGAGATTAGACTAAGTGGAGTTGTGCTTTCACATTACAAATTTTTTTATGTTGCGTTTCTACCACTACCCATTCCCAAATCTTTGTGTGAAGAAATGCCTATGAGATAAAATATCTAAGTATTCCTGCATGGAAAGTAATAAGTGAGCACAGTAAAACTGCAAAACTGTTAAAAATTGATAATTAACACAATTCAGCAAATTTTTCTATGATTTTAAAGAGTTTTATCTTCTTCTTTGAATTCAAATTATTGAAGTACAAATTAAATAATGCCGTAATGTTGACAGGCTGATTGGAGATGAGCACTAGCCATGGAAGAAGTGGAAATCATACCTATTTCAAATTGTTAAAAATGTTAATTTAATAAGCTAAAAACCAGAATTTTCATATTTCAAGGAATTTTCTCTTTTTGTTAGAAAAAATGTTTGTTATTATCCTCTGGGTGGTATTTCTGTAGCTTTTGTTTTGATAATAAAGTTATTAAACTTGCCTCTTCTACTCTCATTACCAGAATATTTTATGGGTAAATCCACTTAAGAAACCTATTGTGCATTCTGATCAAAGTGGAAAATGAGGCCAGGTTATAATAAGCAATTTAATTTTTAATGAGCTGATTGAGACCCAAGGTCATAACAAAGGGCACCAGCCAACCAAACAAAAAACCCCAACCAACAACAAGATTTCCAGCACAAAACACTAATGATAGCATACTACACATGACCTGGGCAAAAAAATATTTGGCAGACAACATCTAAGAACTATCCCCATTGTATTTTTTATTTTCTTTCAGAACTCTGACTAAGTCTAAGTAAGGTGTAGCATATTAAATAACACAGAAGCACATAAAGATGCATGAGACTTGTTTCCTGAAAAGAACTTAGGAAGGATATTTATTGAATGCAAATTTCCCAAGCTGAAGTTTAAATGCTACAGCGACAAGCTGAACATTTAACCCTCTAATATCTTTTATAACATCTTAGAAGGTAGTTAGCTATTGTCTTGGAGTACAATTCTGCCAGAATGCTGTGTGTAACTTCCACTGATATTCTTTGCATCTGGCCTTTCAGTCTTCAGAAATAATAAATCATAGGTAAGGAGAACCTTTACCCAAACATGGTGTCCTTGCTTTTTTTGCAGCTTGTAAATTAAGTAATGAAATTTTGTTATTTTTGAATACAGCCTTGTTTAACATTTTACTTGGCATATTCTTTGTTTTTTACTGGGGGACTTTCTTACAGCTTTCTCTAGCAGTAGAAATATTTATGCCACTAAGCCCTCTAGTAAGCACTTTATGTCCAAGACACACATCATTTTACTCTGACAAAACTGCTCTATGTATTGCAAGTAATGTCCTTATGAAACACACTCTGTCTCATTAAAGGAATATAAAATTTAAAATTAAATTAGATGTACCTTTACACCCAGCAGACTATAAGCGATAGAGAAGATGCTAATGAGTTCTGCAGGTTCTACAGGTAGTCCATGGATCAAGTCCAGCCCACAGGATGCTTTCATCTGCTTTACTAGCTTTTCTCTAGGGAAGAGAAGCAACTATTTGGGCAGCTAATTGCTGCTGGCACAGCCAAGCTCTTCATCACAGTACTGTCACTGCCTCTACTCACCTAGTGGGAAGGGAGAGAAAAGAAGCAAAGAGGGCAGAAAAAACTGCCCTCATTGAAAGAGAAGGAGAAAAAGCACCCCTGCAGAGCTCCAAAATAATTCTTTCTATATGGCAGTAGCATGAAACTGAGAAAGAGGCACAAGCCCATGTTGGTATCACCTGGAAGAGCCATGAACTGCAACTTTCATAAAGTCAAAGAGTCTAAAGGAAGAAGTGAAGTCCAGCTCCTGTGGCTGTTGTGGCAACAGTGACACTGCTTAGAAAGTTTACTCACTTCCTCAAAACAGTTTTTCTTAGTAAATTGTTCCTCCCTTCCTTTCTCTCCATTACTAACAGCATATGCCAACTCAGTTCAACCAAGAGTCAGACAATAGAATAAATGTAAGAATTGGCTGTCTGGTAAAGTATTACTGAAAAAGTATCTAATCCTTCCTTAAGTGAAGGTCGGAGGAGGAGAGGTGGACAACAGTCCTAAGTGATTAAGAGGCTTCCTACGGACCACAGAACACAATTTGAGAACCGCTAATTTATGTGATCATATATCAGTTATTTAAATACAGACTAATACAAAAAACATTAAAATGAATGTCATATTATGTACCATTTGTATATTATATTACCCATTTGAGGTGTGTTGCAGAAGTGAAATCTCACTTGTTAACTACACAGGAGCAAGGCATGGCCTTATCTCTCCTGGTAATAAGAACAGCTTGTCATAACAAGTATATATTCTGAAATTCATTAAAGGATGTTTTGCTGTTTCTTTGCCTGGTGTTTTCCCTTCCATTTTCTTTATAAAAAACTTCCTGGTGGGTGCCTCTGAGATTTTGTCTATGTAATTTATTATTTCTTCTAAAAATGAGGAAGAAGAAGAGGAGAAGAAAAAGAAGAAGGAGGAGAAGAAGGAAAAAAAGAGGAAGAGAAAAGGAAAGAAGAGGGAAGGGAGATTGATTCTCAGTGAGGATGTTTCATTTGCAGAAAGAATCTAAAAGAATGAGGAGAGGGAATGGAATGGATAAAGGATATAAGGAGTCAGTTAAGAAAAGACTGAGAACTCAGCATCTGGAGATACTACCAAGTCAACCTAAGTGTTTAATTTGTTGTTTTAATAAAAAGGCTGTTGTAAAAAAGGTGATAGGATATAATTTTAAATATGGTGTACATATATATATTATCCATTACTTGCACAGTGCAAGTTTCTTTACTATATTTTATCTATATATTATTACCACAGTGTGTTACTCTACTGCACCTGGAAGGGACATCATCAGTAACTCACCAGCCATAGAGCAACAGGATTTGAAGGCCGCTTCAATCTTCTTCTGAAGGTGCACAGATATAGACACATTGCTTCACATCTTTTTGGGGAAAATGATAGAGACCTGATAACACTGATATAGAACATAAATGCATTTGTATTTGCCAAACTGATGTTAGGAAAGATTTACAATAGCTTTCCACTTGTTTTAAAAAAACTGTAAGAAAATCATTATTAATCACTTAGTTTTGAACTGTTTAATATATCATTTAACATACATGGATGATACATATTTTTATTTAAGCTGTGCCATATATACACTGGTTATCTTGTTTGATTGTTTCATTCTGAATTAAAATTAAATTTTGCTTTATTTTTGTAGACTTCAAAAGATGAACTCTCTTTCTGCTTTTGTTTAGATAGTTGTGGTAAAAAACCCGGACTATTTTCTCAATCTAAAACTATAAAAACCAATACACTGCTTGCTGTTATTTTCCCCTTCAATTCCTCTAACTTATCCTGAGCTCTTGTCAATTTTCAGAAACTATACCTCTGTCTTCAAGTGTTGTTGTGGATTTTGGATTGTCAGCTGAAAACACAAACAAAAATCCAGCAGTTGCAGGTAAAAAGATTTGATAGTAGCACAAATTGCATATAGGACAGATGCCCAAGACTGCACTGGTCATGATGGAAGTAGGTGTCCATTAACAGAGAATGTAGTGACAAAATGGTATAAACACACTTTAAATTAACATAAAAACAACATAACTCCTGAAAGCACTCTGGAGTAACATTGAATCTAGAGAAATCAATACCATTTACTAGAGAAAAGAAGCTCAAAACCCAATCTGTATTTGTCAATATCAACCTACTCAGTGCAGTTTCTGTACCTGTAGTATATATTTTTTGCATAGGTAGGAGAATGACAGAACACATATCTTTTCACCTGTTACAGAATGTAACCTCAACAAACTTAATACCATACTTTCGTAGTAGAAGTTTAGAGTAAAAATATCCTTAGTCACAGTTCTGAAAATGACAGAAATTTGTCAGAGACTGAAATTTGCAGTCTCCTGTGCTCAAAATGCCAAGACGACTTGTCAAATTTTTCATTCAAAAGTGTTCTTTCTTTTACAAACTCTTGAATTGAACCAGTACACTCAGTGACTTTGTACAATACAGGTCTGGAAAAGACATGGTGGCAAATTACACTTGAAAAAGCAACACAAATACTACAAGTTCTTCTCACATTATCTGAAAGCAGGAGGCAATTTCACAGCAATTCAAAGACACCAGCAATATCTATTACAAATAATTATGATGTAAACTGTGATAATTATTGTGGCATTATCCTTCTTCAATGCTAGGAAAATACCTAAACTGATGGACTCAAGTTCTGTTTTGCGCAATCTGTCTTCCCAAAACTTGCACGTAAAGTACGCACTACACACGTGATCCTTTTCAAATAGTATCAGTTCAAATTACTGTCTTTGCTTGCTGACCATTGACATAACTAAGCATTTTGACAATGTGAATTATAGGGGACTCTTGAAGCTTTTACAGACCCATGAATGCCCTACAAATTTTATTTCTGACATACCTAAGTCTCAGTAATAAGATGGTGGTTAGATAGGTAGAAAATGGAAAGATATCTTTAATATCATAAATATTTTCCATACTCTTTTCCACCTCCTCTCTGTGGTGCAGATGGAAGCACTTTGTGCCACTGGCAAAACTATATTTATTCAGTTTCTTACTGATGCAAGTTGTTCAGTCTGCAGGCACATGTGGCTGATTTCTTCATTAGGGAGTTTCTTTTTGCTGATGACTGTGAATTGGTAGCTCACTCAATCAATAACATTCAATTTGCTATTGATGACTTTCCTTGGGCACGCAATCCCTTCACTTTTTCTGTGAAGGTAAGACAATGGACTCACCAAACCAACCAACACAGTGGTACAAGCACATGCTCTCGCATTTTTGCACTTAGCAAAATTTTCTCAAGCCTATGGTATGCTTTTCCAGTTTGACATCATTCCGATAGAGACACATTGTGAAAATGCTGCCACATTGCATAAATCCTAATTTGAAATATTAGAATACAAACTGTGTAGCTTCAGTGCCAGCCCCCAGACATGCACTTAGCACTTACTCTAAGAACACTGCAGTGTGTTCATGAGACATAGTTCGTGCTTCCTATATGGGAAATTCAGTTGCATAGGCAATGCTTCTACTATACCTGGGAAACTGAACGACTACGTCCTCCAAACAGCACAATCCTTAAATAACAGCAAATATTCAAACTCATCTCCTGATCCCAAAAACTTGGCTATATATAATTAGACAATATGGCCCAACTCATAGATAGTTATGATTTGGTGCCTTCTTCCAAGATAGTCAAGGAACACTGCACTATTCATTGCAACATGATACAGGTATACAATGCAAATCTGAGCATAAGGCAGTTTACAGAGTAGCAGGTTCAGTATTTGTGGCTAATTCTGATTAACTTATGATGCCTTTCTAACGTCTCACAATTATATTTTGCACCACAATGCCACAGCCTTCCCTGTTCCTCAAATGGAAATGAATGAATTTTTCTGCACTCCCTGGGCTGACCCGAGCAAGAGAAGGTATAGGTGGGCTTTCAGCTAGCCTTGTCTAAAGACCAGTAGTCCTTCCAAAGGAAAAGAGCTGCATAGAAGTTTGGACTGTCCTCCTCTCTTCAGCTAAAATATATTTCCTGTGACATCGATGTGACTTACAGACTGAGTAGTGGTGTTTCTTTTGGAACAGCTAGGATAGCCCAAGGGCTCCTAGTAACCATCAGCCAAATGCCCAATCATGTGTGAAAGAAGCTTCAAGTCATACAAAACACAACAAAACATTCAGGACTTTCCTTGCAGATTTTCTCTTTCCACAGATCAACCCCTAAGTAATAAACCTTTCTGCTAAAGACAACAGAGCTAATGAGCTACACTGTAAGTCCATCAACTAGGCCGTAACTTCCTCCTGGTATTAGTGGCTACAAAGCAAGAAGGACCATTATAATCTTTTAAAAGGTTAAAGAGTCCATTTCCTCTGGATTAACCTGGCTAAAATCCATACACATTCTTCTGAGGCATGTGAAAAAACTTCTGTGGTCTAAATGAATGAAGTCAGTGTTTTCTAAGATTAGACCCACTGATACCTCCTGACAAATAATTTTTATTCAAGTTTATTTCCTAACTCTTTTCTGAGTGATACAAGAATATTGGTGCTTAATGGCTCTCCTTTTTTTTTGTTTTGAGTAAGTTCCATTTTATTGTATGAATTTTTACATCAACTTAGTGACTGACTGAAAACCTAAATATTTCTTTCAAGGTATCAAAGTTTGTACTTTTAATTATAATTTGACCCATTTTTTTCAGTGGAATTAGGGCAGTTAAGAAAGCACTATTCCTTTATATGGAAATTTCAGGTGCCTGAAAATTCCTGAATACAAAGACACCGGCACGTTGAGATTCTGAACATTACTCTTGCTACATTTAGTATTGTCTATCTCATCCATGACTATTTATTCAGACTTTCAGATCCAATACTTGCTGCATACTTCTTAAGAGTCATCATATTGTCTTTGAATACTGTTTTGCAGTACTGTTTTACGCTACATTCAATAAAATACACTAAGCAGCAGAATTTATGTCTTTTACAGTTTCCAGATGTAAGAGACTGGAGTTTGCACTTCACAAATAGTCAATGCAAGCAGCTGAGGAGCATGTAAGGAGCAGACCTGCGCTCTGCAGAACTGAAGAAGAACATGCAGGAAATCAGTAGAAAATCCAGAAACAGAATTCTTAGCTGCTGGTTTCATATCACGAAGAAAGCCATTCCATCCCAAAAGTTAGGGGTTTTGTCCCCTTCAACTTTGTTGAAGACAGCTTCCTTGCATTGGACCATGCAATAACACACTTCTTTCTGGAAGACTCTCAGCGAGATTCTCTGAGGATTTTTGAAATTTAATTTAAACTGATGACTGTCTAAATCTCTGTGAAGCTCTCTTTTTATAGGGTAAGAAGGTGTATGTGAGTAAAGAAAATTCAGATTCAATAGTTAGTGTTTGGGAATGTTCTACTGCTGCCTACAGACATTCAGAGAAAAATGTCTTTCCTATTCTTTGATGTTTTCCAGTAAGGAAGAAGGGAAATTAAATTGTCAGTGCAAGGGAGTTTTCAAGCAGAGACTTGACACTTAGGGGGAAAAAAAAAACCAGCAAACCAATCCCACCACATTAAAAGAAAGTATTAAAAAAATCCTATTAAAACAGAAAACTAAAATCTAATAAAGTCTTTCTTATAATCTGCAGAGTGATGACATCAGAAAGCAGACAGACAGTGAAATAAACATGTTCCTTCACATTGCTTTGCAAACATCTAAACTGAACAGGAAATCAGTCCACAAATATTTGACTCAAAAGTTATTTGCTTCTATACATATATAGTAAGTGCTGCACCTTGATAACCTTTTGAATCTAAGCATGGTCGTATATTTTTTTTCTGTATTTTTTTCTTCCAAAGTTACTGTATAAACGCTTCAATATTCTGTATGTGCTCCAAACTTTAAACCATAAAAATGTCTTTTTTCATGTTTCTTTCTGCTTAAATCAAAGAGTTTAAAAGAATCTTTTTTTCTTTTAGTCCTTAGTAAAAAAACAATGGTTCACCAAAAACAGAATTGAAAAAGTACAATATTATTTAAATGTTAATTAAAAAATGTTTTCCTAATGACTTCACATGCAGATCTGTAGCTCCACCTACAAGAGGAGTAAAAAGCAGAGAAGTACTGGTTTTATATCAACATTTTTTCTCCTTAATATGTGATAGATTCTGTAATGTTACTGTTCCATGAAAAAAGAAAGAAACACTCTGAAAAACATAAATTTCAGTGGGAAGATAAAGAAATCTTTCTGAGAAATCCTGAGTATGATTTCTAAATTATTGAATGTTCTTAAGATTCTAAATGTTCTTAATGACTCTATTCTTTGATATTTTTGTAACTGCTGCAAAATTGGATCTAAAATTTTATTTAAAAGTGAATTAAAAAGGTTTTAGTCAATAGCATTTTATCTATTGATTTTGATTTTTTTATATGACTTTGCCCTTTAGCCACTTTTAAAATGGAAAATGTAATATGTTAAATATATACGTTTGTTTTGACATAAAGATAAATTATCTTATTTCTGTAATCTATCTCAGCCTTGGACAGACACAGGGAAATTCCTGGGAGGCAGACACTGGGTCTTTGAGGCAACATGCAACGTTCTGAAAGTCAGAACACAAATAACCTTGATATGAGAAACGGTAATGGTCTCTGCCAATTTGTTAAATTGCATCTCTTTTCAACTCACATAACTTCATTGGCCTGAGTTAAACTTGAAGTGGCTCTTCCCTCAAATTCTCATTTCTTTAGCACACTCAGGCAGCTAGTGACAGCTTTGTCTCTTTACGAAAAACACAGAGCTGGGTATCAATATATAGATTTAATATGAACCTCTTTTTTTTTAGTATTGTGGAGGTGTTAAAAATGTATTTTGAATTGGTAAATAGACAGGATCAATCAACATGTGACAGGTTTTGAAAGGATTCACACTTCTTTATTATCTTCTTGAAAAAAACAAAAGGAAGAGTAAAGAAAAAAAGCATATCAGATAACAGGAAAAGCAGTTAGTTGAGGGATCAGTGTGTAGGACAATGACCAACTACTACTGAATGTAGTAGCTTGAAAATGATTATCTAATTTAAATCAGGTAACAATTTAAAAAAATAAGTGAGATTGTTTCGTTATACTCTGCATGCTCATTGGCAATAGTACATTGTTTTCAGTATTTGTTTTTTAATACATTTAAGAATTAGCTTAACAATGTGCAATACAGTACTCAGCACTGCAATTCTCCCATTGTCTCAGAGCACATCTAAGCTTTTCAATTTTAATTTTCTGTTCCTCTTGTTCATGAAAGATTTTTTCAGACTTTGACACAGTGGAAAGGTGGAAAGGACAGAAGGGGATAAAAGCAATTAACTCACTGAAATAAAATAATCAACTTAATACCAAGCAGCAAGGGATTTCTTATACAGCTATGGCATTACCAGTACCCGAGTGAGGAACTTCTAAGCTACCTGTTGCCACTCTGCCAAAACAGTGATTGTATTAAAGATGTATCCCAGATGCTTTACGCTCCATGGATGGAAAGCAGTCATATGGAACAGTGTAGAGCAACTGGGACAGACACATGAAATGAGATTTCCCAGAGTTTATATATAAATTCCTGATCTGATAATAGTACTAGGTGTAGAACAACTACAGCCATTGTAACTAGTCCTAAATCTGAACCAGCTCTTTTATTTCCATTAGTACCAGGATTTCTTTATAATATTTCTCATTGCACTATATATAGGAATTACCACAGAGCCTGATCTGTAGAACAATGCAAATCAACAGAAGTACCAGGATACCAAAACCTTTCACTAGTTGATCTCAACAGCTGATACGAACATTTATAGGGGAAAAGCCTAACAATGTTGTGGATGTCATGAACACGACATTTCTGCGATTTAAATATTACATATTTGTCTGGTGGCTTTTGCAGTGACACTGGAAAATGTAGTTTGGATTTAGAGACCTGAAGTATTTGTTTCCATGTTAACACACTTCTATCTGATATGACTGTTTTCAGTAGCAATACAATGGCATTGGATGCAGCCAAAAGCTTAGGTACATCTTAATTAATTTTCTGCTTTCATTTGAAGTTCTTTGCAAGAAGAAAAAAATCTAAAAATTACAAGAAATATAAATATGCATATACATAAACATTTCTGCATATGTAAAAATATAAACATACATTTTAGAAGACCTTAAATATGCCTCATAGAAAGATCTTACTATATGAGTACAACCATTCCAGCAGAAAAATGCTAGTATGTAGCTAGAACATGTAATTTGTATAAACAAGTTTTGAATGGCAAAAGACAGTACAATTAATTTATGCACAAATAATATAAATATATACTGCCATTTTCTTGCACTTCCCTGTGAACTCAGAAAATTATTACCTTGGTCTAAAATTATACATTTGAAGCAATTTACTAATTCAATTTAGCATATTCTATTTTATACTCTATGTTCCTTGATTTTAAAGAATATATCAGGTCCCAACAGTTTTTGACATCCACAAGGCATAATCATTAAGTGTGGACTATATTATGTTGATATTTTCTAAAAATAACATAATTACTAGCAGAATTTCTGCTTTCCACTAAACTTTACTATAATGTTCTTTATTCCCTATTTTTCTGTCCTAGAGATGGAGAACAGCTCAATGAAAAAAACACGTGCACAGGACTATAAAGAGAATGATGAAGAGGAGAAGAAACAGAAATTACATTTATCCCACAAATAAGGAAAAGACATGATATTACTGACTTACAAGTGTCATTCCCTTCAAACAGACTTCCTTTTGCCATTGAGAGAGCAAATATCACACAAGGTTTTTATGCTACAGGCAGATTTTTCTTCTTGTTTTTGAGTCTTCTAAAAAAGCTTTAAAATGTCAGTCCACATGATCTACAGACAAATGTGGAAGGATTAGATTTGCACACGATCTCTTAAGGTACGTCACAAATTTTAACATAATGATTCTATATTGAAAATACTACTTTCCTAATGCAACTACAGATGAATTTACCACAATTTTACTCTTCTTTCTATAGAAAATCCCAAAGCAGAGCTGAATTAACAAAGTCAGTGGAATTTGAAACAAAAATTCATCTGATGTCTCCTGGAAAAGTCATATTAAGAAGGATGTTCGCCAGCCAGATACCTCTCCCTCCCTCAAGCTAAAATAAGTCTAGAAAGTTACTGAATTTTTGTTAAGAACACTGAAGTACTATAAATCAATGAATAAATATACTGATCCATACGTTATAAGCCATAAATCTACTATTTTCCTCTGTCATTGACAGATACAATCTTTCTTTTGTATAATTCAATCCTTCTTCTGTAGAAAGGAGCATAATTTCTGGCAGGTTAAAATGTAAGATGTAAATTAGGAGGACTCCACAGCAGACCATGAAAAAACAAATAACTAAAGACATAAACAATTCTTGAAAGTATAAATAAAGGACAAAGGAAAGTTAAGAAAGGACTGGAGGTATGGCTGGATTTTAAAGTACAACATGGCAAAAAAAGCAAGTAAAGACTTAATTTTGTCACTTTTCTCCAGAGGATGGAATAAGTAGTGTACAAATCTTCTGAACTTTAGAAGGACGAAAATAATGGAACAAACAGATAAATTGAGAGCTGTACTTCATTAGGCCTAGGTACAGTTATTCACGAATTCTGCAGTAGCCTTGGAGTCATCTGGCTGAACTGTGAGCTCTAATACAGCAGTTAAGAGAAAATGAAAAAGGCTGCAGGGTAGCAAATCTACTTATCCTAGGCTAGCTATGACCCCAAAATCATGAATAACAGCAGTCAAAAATGATTGCTTCTTTAAAAGGGTATGATATAGAAAAATATTAAAAAACAATTACTAATTTCTGCCTAATTTATACACTGAAAGTGCAACAGGACTATCTTCTACTAAGGAGTGCTAAAATATATATTTTAACATTATATTATGTAAAAAATGTATAAAAAGACAATCATAATCTTTTGCTTTCAAAAGTTTTCAACGGTAAAACCTGGGACTGCTCATGAGAGAAGAGGAAGAGTTTCGTCATTGATTAAGCCATGGCTAATTGTAAAGAGACAAAGGACAGGAATTTAGAAAATGCAGGGCAAGGATACATTGATGGGAGTAAGAAAGAAATACGAATGAGGCAAAGCAAACCGTGATTTTACATGTGGCTATTGGGCATCCTTGGCTGTTCATTGGTGAGGTATCAGCAGAATAAATAACATCCTTTACGGGGAACTTACTTTTCAACTACCCAGTATCATATTTCTTGCTGATGGAAAATGAGAGTGAAAAAAATATCTTATGGGGATGATCCGATCTAATACTGTATATTTTACTTTCACATTATTCAAAGGGAAATTATAATTGTCTAATACAAGTCCTTGCTCTAAAATTTAAAAATGTAATAACTACCTCTCAATTTAAAACTTTAACATATCTATAAAATAATTTAGTATCCATTCTAATGCAATGTTAGAATATTTAGTACCTATTTTAATTTAATATAAGAATATATGGACATAACTGTGACCGGTTTTATACATGTGTAAGGTTTAGAATCTTCTAAAATCTTTAAAAAATAGTTGAGGGAATATTAGAAGGTGAAAAGAGAGCATGAGGAGAAAACATTAGTGTTAGATACATCAGTAAAAGAAATGTCTTACATGCAATTTGGTGCTAAATAATGTGAGTTAGCATGTTGTTCCACAAACCTGACACTTATAAACCACACTTATTTTAAAACAATTAAAATTGTGTATTTAAAAATCACATGGAACAGAGATTCAAGGACAGAAAGAATCAGACGTATGATAGGCCCTTGTATTTGCCTCAGACTTAGATTTATATGTTTTATTTAGTTAAAGCATAGTCTACACCTAATTAAAAGACAGATCCATAGTTTCTTTGACTACCTGAAGGGGTGCAGAATTTATCATTGTTTCTCAGAGTTTGTTCTATAGTTGAACTCATAATGAAAAATACATATGTGTTTACACTTTAAGGAGTTTCAGTGGCAATCTTCAGAAAGGCTATGAAGTGTTTCTCGACTGGAAAGAAAATCAGACATATTCTCCAGTTTCCAAGCACTTAGGGTTCTTTTCTATAAATCTTATACTTTTTTGGCTTCATTTTATTCTCTGGGCATAAAGAGGTGATACAATATTCTTTTATCATTTTTATCTATACTATACACATGAACAATTTATTATCTATTCTCCTAACCACTACTTATTTCTACATATAACAAATAAAGAGAAAAATCCTTTTAAATGCAATGTGGTGTTGTGTGTATGTGTGATAGTGACTTATCTATTTTATGATCTTTTAATTATTTTGAGAGTAAATATTTTCGAGGCTACAATCCCAGTTTTAAAAGTGTCGCTTATGTATCTAATTTCTAAGCATACAACCACTGAGGCAGATGTACAAAAGCACTTACTTTTATCAGACAAACTTTAACATTCTCAAAGAAAGAATTGACATTTGTTTGACAAGACTTTATCTTCCAAAAACCTTCTGCTTTGAATTCTAGCAGTAGTGCTCTGTACTCAAAGCTTTTGAACTGTTATGTATAGAAACCCACCTCACCATTCTATTAACTTCTCTTTTACAACACGGGTCACGTTGCTTGGGCTTCTTTTTTTTTTTTTCCCCTAAGCTTTAATATTACATTTTCTGCTTCCAGGAGTTTCTAGAGTATTCCAAGATTCCCCTAAAATGAATACCGTATATGTCTACTTCTGAATTCAGTTCATCTGAATCAGCTGCTTTCAAATATTCATCATAAAAATACTGCTTAATGCTTTCCTTAGAAACTAATTGCTTGGAAAATACTTCACCATCATTATGAAGTACAAGTGCACTCTCCTACTTCTTTCCAGAAACAGAAATTAAATAGATATTGAACACTTTCTTTTTCTCTGTCACTACTAGCAATTTAGTTTTCTTAAAATTTTAATGGTGTCATTTTTATACATATAAGGAGATACCCTTTTTCGTCCTGCCTAATATAATGCAATATGTATGTTATGTCCTTAGCTAAGCCAGAGATTGTTCCTTGGTCTCACTTCCATTGTACTTCATAGCTTCTAGTTCATATCAAATTATATTTTCCTGCCTACATTTTACACTGTGATATTACATACTTTTTTTTTTTTCTAACTGGTGTCCTCGTATTGCCACCCAACAAAGTTGGGGTTTTAGAAGTTGCTTTTCTCAATCATAGTACAGTGGCTATTTGGCTGGCTACTAAGCTTCCTCCTCTTTATTTTCCCTTTCAGTCACAATCTCATACTACTTACACTTTAATCTCCAAAGAACCTAATTTAGAACATGTTTAACTTTGAGAAATTAACCTCTTTCAGGAACGAGTTCTCCACATTAATGTCGAGGACCTTCTACTCTTTACCAACTGTGAGTAAAAGCAACTTAAAAGCACTGGTCCAATGGTAACTGTAAACTTCCATGACAATGATTAATTCATCTTTATCTAGCCCAATAAACTCCAAAGCGAAATGAGTGCATATAGAGTATTTAGTTATACATCTCTGTGGGAAATGAAGTTACAGACAATCTGCAGGAGCAGACAGAGTACATAAACAGCATTGTGCTTGAACAGATAGAAATGGATATANTTGCAGCTGCTGCTGCTGTCTTGCTACCTCAGTAGCTGTGCTTGTTACAGCTGCCTCTGTCGTTGCTGCTATTACCAAACCCTGTCCCATCCTTCAATAAAGATGAGACTGATTAAACAATAAACCATCTCTGTGACATCTCTCGGCCGTTCCCGGGACCCCTGAAATCCCGACACATCTCCTAAACTTAATTCCCCAAGAGCAATTCCATTTTCCTTAAGAGTGAAGAGAATTTTTTTAAAAATTAAAGAAATAATATATTTTAGATTCAGAAGAGAAATATTCTAACCATGTTTTTCCCTCCCCCCATAGCTATAAGCAAATTGTCTATATATCAAATTTCAGTTAAAGAAAATGAGCTTGTGCAGAAATATTTGAAGACTAGGCAGTCTATGACCAAGGAAGGGATTACTAGGATTTCAAAAAGAAAGTGGTTTTGAAAATCCCCATTAAAATGTTATAGAATGTAGTTTTTCTATGTGGCAATCTAGTAACTTCACTTTATATATGGGTCCTGTGTATGTATACAATTCTGCAAACAGTTCATTTTAGCAGCTATTTGTCTGCGCACACTGGAGCAATACAGACCACATGTCTGAAAAATGTATTTGTTTCAGAACCAACAGTGTTGAATGTAAAAAAAAGTGTGTGGTTTCATCCCTTTATATGAAGCCAACAGGTGCAATAATTTCAGAAAACTAACCAAAATAAACTAAAATGAAAATTATAACATCTACTTGAAAAGTGGTAGACACCCAAACATTTTCTTTTCTATTTATAAATGTCAAATATCTATCATTGTATCAAAATTCCAGTTGTGAAATGTATTACTTCAGACAAGTAATTTTAATATTTAAGTTCTTTTTCAGACACCTCTGTTACAGATGAGCTTTCATCTTTAAATTTTGCTTGTTAACATAAGTCCTCATTATTACAGTGACAGATAGTTTCCATTGCAACTTCTTGATTTCATAAATTCATAATCCTCTGAAACGCCTTGGCGATGACTTTTTCTAAGATGGGTTTTTTTTTCTATAGTGGGTGTAGTTTTGTAAGGCACTCAGTAAGGACATTACAATTCCAGTATGAGTTGTAGAAGAGGTTCCAAAACCGTGTAAGAGCAGACAGACTGGACTGAATCAAACACACCTATCACTCAACATCCCTCCTTGTCAAAAAGCTGTTGGCCATGTAAGGTGAAGTCTAAGCTTAGACCAGCATATCATGATTATTTGCTCGAAAACTCAACATGTGGCACTACATGAGTAAAAACAGAGCTTGGGTCAAAGGTGTTTTTATACCCTTCACTGTATTCTTTCCTAAGAACATTCAAGTACAGTTGAACTGCCAGCATTCATATTGTATACATATTTTAATATATATATTCAAATTGTAACATATGTCTTTCACTTTTGATTATTTCCCTATTCCAGAGAATTAGAAAGGTTGTCTTCATCTTTTCTTAGATGTTCACATCAATTAATCTTCTGAGGTGCCCTGCTTAACAGGGTGTATATTTCTATATATAAGGTGTGATCCCTTATACTTCTTTGTCAGTGTCACAGACAGTAGGTTTGAGGGCACCCTTAGCAAGTTTGCTGACAACACCGAGCTGTGTGGTGCAGCCAACACACTGCAGGGAAGGGATGTCCTAGGAGGACCTGGACAGGCTCGAGATGTGGAACTTTGCAAACCTCGTGAAGTTCAACAAGGCCAAGTGCAAGGTTGTGAACGTGGGTGTGGGCAATCCCAAGTATGAATACAGGCTGGGCAGGGAATGGATTGAGAGCAGCCCTGAGGAGAAGGACTTGGGGGTATGGGTGGACGAGAAGATTGGCATGACCCAGCAAATGTTCACTTGCATCTCAGAAAGCCAAAGGTGTCCTGGGTTGCATCAAAAGCAGCACGGCTAGCAGGGTGAGGGAGGAGATTCTACCCCTCTGCTCTGCTCTCATGTGACCCCACCTGGAATGCTGCATCCAGCTCTCTGGGACCACAACATAAGAAAGACATGGACCTGCTAGAGTGAGTCCAGAGGAGGCCACCAGGATGATTAGAGCAATGGAGCACCTCTCTACACGCTGAGAGAATTGGGGTTGTTCAGCCTGTAAAAGAGAAGGTTCCAGGAAGAGCTTATAGCAGCCTACCAGTACCTAAAGAGGGCCTGCAGGGAGAGGGATAAGGACTTTTTATAAGGGCATATAGTTTTAGGACAAGAGGGAATGGCTTTACGCAGAAAGAGGGCAGGTTTAGTTTAGACATTAGGAAGAAATTTTTTACTGTGAGGATGGTGAGGCACTGGAACAGGTTATGCACAGAAATTGTAGCTGCATGGTTCCTGAAAGTATTCAGGACTAGGTTGGATGGGGCTTTGAGCAACCTGGTCTAGCGGAAAGTGTCCCTGCCCATGGCAGCGGCGGGGATGGAACTAAATGGTCTTCAAGGTCTGTTCCAAGCCAAACCACTGCATGATTCTATGACACCTCTATGATACCTCAAACAGAATCCCCAGAACATTTATAATCCAATGCACATCAGTTTCAACTTCAGGACTTCAGACATGTTTTGCAGCAGTAGGCCACCTGTCAACATGCTCATAAACTCAACAGTTTGGAAGTTTTTTTGGTTCCATAAAACCAGCTCAGACCCAGACAGCACTATCCTCTGAAAAAATGCCAGAGGATTATGACAATTATAATATATTGTTGCAGTGAATGGTACTCAAGCATCCTCAAAGTATATAAAAAAGTACTCTTTTCAGCTTCCTTGGGACACACACAAAAATTTACTGGTGCATCTGACACAGATAAGAAGCTCTTCCTGGCTGCTGAAGGACACTGGCAACACATGGGGCCATACATGAATGTTTTAGAGTTACAATAATAATAATGGCCCATGTGATATCCCTATCTTTCACAGAATAGAATCATACAATATTATGGTTAGAAGGGACTCATCAGGATCATCGAGTCCAACTCCCTGCCCCTTGCAGAATTACCTGAACCAAACCATATGACTTATGAGTGTCATCAGGCTGCTCCTTGAACTCTGGCATGGTTGGTGCTGTGACTACTTCCCGGGGAAGCTTGTTCCAGTGATGACCACGGTCTCAGCAAAAAACCTTTTCCTAGTGTCCAGCCTGAACTTCCCCTGACAGAACTTCATTCCAATTGCTTGTCAACAGAGAGAGATCAGCACCTGCCTCTCTCCACTGTGCCCCTTTAGGAAGTTGTAGACTGCGATGTCAGAAGTTGAAGATCTTCATAGTCACCCAAACAGAAACAGACAATTCCCACTACCAAAGGCAGCTGCTCTTTTTTATCTAGAAGCCATTGACCTGACCTGTGGCTATAATTCTCCTTAGAAATCATTTTCCCCTAACCAAACAGGGAAAGCAAGATGTTGTCAGGCCCTGAACTCATTATACCAATGCGTTCATATCACCTCAACTTGAAGGTTTAATTCACAGGGAAGCAAATAATCGTCCAACAAAGCAGCCTTTTCTTAAAAGGCTACATAGTTTCTTCCTTTTATCCAGTTATTATGATGTTCTTTCCCTATTACATATCTGTTTATTGGCATCCATTTTCTTTAAAACATAAAACATTATCATACTTCTGATCAGTTTTATATATCCAGCTTTGTTTCTCTAAACCGGAGAACATTCCAAAGACTGAATTCTCTAGTAACTGTTGGACAGGGTAAGGTAAATGCCATGCATTGTTTATTTGGTCTGAAAAAGGGAGAATTCCTACCTTTTCTTGACTTTGAAATGCTCACAGCAGTAAAATATTTTAAATTCTGGCTAGCTGAAAAACCTATTCCTTAAATCGTTATAAAACTGTAATAATTAGGTAAAATGTCACAACATATTAAATGTTATCTATCCATAAATTTAATGTGCAGTCATGTGGAATTCTTGAGTCTTTGTAACATGCCAGCATGTGATTTTTGACACAATTTTAAAGCTCAAACTGCCCGATAGGTTCTTGCTAGTTTACTCACAGCTTTGCCTGACATATTTATAAATTGTGATCAAAAGCATTTCAGCCACCTGAAAAGAAATTGAAAAAAGAGTGGAAACTTGCTTGTTCAGATGTGGAAGAAAAATCCATCTTTTTTGTAAAAAGCCTCCTACACAGATAAAATGGCCAAGGGCAAAAAAATGCTTGTTTTGGAGAAACTCCTTTCTGACTAGCTGTCTCTCTTGATATTTAACCAGAACTTGCTCAGATATAACTGATTTGAAAATATTAATATGTACATTTAATTGTCTATTGAGATCATCAGATGGTTTTCTGAAATACAACATACTGGATGGGATGTGTACCAGCAGCCACATGCAACGTTAGCAGCTCTTTAAACCCTTGGAAGTAAAATTTAAAGAGTCCAGACAAAAACCAGGCCATTATATGAGAAAATAAAGAAAGCTATTTTTGAGGTTGTATCAGTGTGTGTGGGTGGCAGTGGGGGCTGTTTTTTAATTTTTTTTTTTTTAGCAGTCTCAGTTTCAAGCCCTTTAAAACTCAAAAATGCCAAGTGTGAGATCACAGGGATTTAAGTGATGAAAGAAGCCAATGAAGGCAAGTAGACAACACGAGATGAAATTTTAGGAAACATAGCTTTGTCTTCCTTTTTCCTTTCTTTTTTTATTCCTTTTTTCCTCCTGTTTTTTTAAACTTTAGGTCTTTACTCCTATCCATCTTACATATTTTTCAGCTATGTGTCCAGAATACAGAATAATATTCTGCTTGCATAATTCCAGTAAACAGTCAATATATATATTAAAACTGATTATTAGCTTGACTTAGTTAAATCAAAGTTCTTTTAAGGTGTATCCAGCAACCTAAATAATTACTTTCAATGGAAGGAGATACAATGTGCTTAGTATAGGATCAATCTTATTACGGGCTTTACATAGTGCTTCCTTTTTTTTATAAGCTATATAAAAATGAAAGTCTTGGTTTACTCATAATTGAAATTTCACGTAGCATATTACAGTGTAGGTGTCAGACTAATTGACATCACTCAGTGTCTTCTCACTGATGCAGGCCCATCGTTAATAAAATAGTATCTTCATTAACCTCCCATATTTTGAAAATGTAATAGTTTATTCCAGCCAAAGACACTCTGTGGTCTTCTGAACAAATACTTGCTGAACACAGAGTTTACAGATTAAAATAACTGGCAGTCAACTTTTTAAATATTGCTCACTAAACGCTACCTAAAGTTGGTGGGATTCTTTCAGGCACAGAGTGCCTCTGTCATTTGCATTTCATTGACCTTGAAGCTTACTGGTTAGAGATGAAACTTCACCTATTCAAAGCAACCTGTTTAAAATATTCAAATAGATTTTTTTTAAAGTGCATTTCACTTTTTAATTTCCTACTGTTCTTCTTCCATTGAGAAAGCACCGTCTGAACCCAAAGGGATTTCCATATCTAGCTTTCATGCTTTTTGTTGCTACATGGCGGTGACCGCTAGATTGGCAAATAGAATAATTGCCTTTGAGAGATTTCTTTAAGGATGTTAAGAGCATGAACTTCATTCTTTTTAAGTAGCTTCTTAAATAAATGCTTCAAAACAAAGTCAACTATTGATCCAATTCTTTGAATAAAAAGTTCTCCCCATTTGACAATAGGATTTACTACTGAAGACAAAATGTACATTAATCTTTCTAGTTTATTGTCTTCAGTTGACAAAGGTAGAATTACAGAGTTGCAGCACAAAGAAAGATTTGTACTGTCTGTTTGAAATGACAAATCTACATAAATTCATTGACTGACTTAGGATAAAAGCAGTCTTTACATCTCTGTGTCTTGTCACCTGAACAGAAATACGGGTATAATTTATGCTTTATTTCCTAGTAATATTATTGAATAACTGTTTATTTTCTAAGCACATTTTTTATTTCCTTTTTTGTTTATTGTAGTGAATGGTTTGGGTTGTTTTTTTTTTTTTCCCTGGAAGTGAAAAAGAACATCCAGAATGTCTATTTACTGCCAGGGGAGCAGGGTGGCAATTTTAGCCAGCAAAAACCAACCATCCAGTTAACACACACACACACACACACACACACACACACACACACTCGCCCTTCCCAAACATTTTGAAGAGTTTGGACCAACTTCACAGATGTTACACTTCTCTCGTCTACCACTGGGATATCTAATTTGAACCCTAATTTCTAAACGGAGAGGGATGGAAGAGATGGCAAGAATGTCAATATTCTGTCTGTCACGTGTGTGTATAGCAGTATAAAAACAGCCACTGTGGGACAGTAACATTTTTTCCACTGTCAGCTGCAACGAGAAACTGAGCTAGGACGGATACTGCAGGAACAGTGAAAGAAATCGTTCATGGAATCTTACCTCCCCAGCTATTAACTCACCTTCCCTTTCCTTACAATAACCAAAGCGGTGTACTCGGCCCTAAGGATTGGAGAGGTCAGACCTACTGTGTTGCTCGAGTTGCACGTGGATTTAGGGGACGGGGGAGAAAAAGGGCAACAAACCAGCAAACAAAGGTTCAGCATCTGATAACACAGAGGCAAATTAAAGCTTGTGCTGCACTGATCACGCATAAGCTTGAGCGAAACGGAAAAGCGCTGCACACGAAGTACGCTGCGGCTTGCGAGCCTAGGGTCTTTCCTGAAAGCAAGCTCCGTGCAACGTTACCGGAGACACACGTACGCAAACACACATACAGAGGCACTTACACCCCCGGCTCTGCCAGTATGCGCACACCGCGAGCGCGGCATCCCCGCCTGCGCCCCCGCTCCCGCTGCCGGGCGCACGTTCCCGGCGCCGCCGCT
>VXAD01009553.1:652023-750658 GCA_013399195.1 Dicrurus megarhynchus
GGGAGGAGGGGAGGGAGGGGGGAGAAATCAAATAAATAAATAACCTCCGCACCAATAAGAGAGGCAGCGGCTGCCGAGAAGGCTGGGATCGGATGGGAGAGGTCCTTCTTGGGCTCTATTTGTTTGTTTGTGACTGGAGCTGCAAAGTTCAGAGCCAAACGTGTTGCTTTCCGGCGGCGGCGACCGCCCCGCTTCACCTGCTCCGCTGACGGGTGCCTGCCCAGGGCGGCCCCGCCGCTCTGCGGGCCCTCCGCCCGGCATCCTGCCCGCCACTGGGGCCGACGGACGGCAGAGGAGCGCGGGGCTGTGTCTCTCGCCTGCCCGCCTTCCCCTCCGCGCCTGCTGGAGGGCAACGGACAGGTGAGTGCTTCTTTGCCGCACTTCTGCCCAGCCCGGCGCGGAGCGTGCCTCCGCTCCGTAGTCACCTGTCACTGCAGGAGCTGCTCATTTATCAAACTTTGCCTCCTGTCGGCTCCCGCACCCCCTGTCTTGCCTTTTGCGGGAGGGCGAGCGCTCGGGGTTAATTGGTTTTGCGCAGAGGGAAGCCGCGGAGGGCGGGAAAGGGGGGTCCCACTCTGCAGAGCCCAGCTCAGCCTTGTCGGGAGAGGGGATTTGTCCGCGCCGCTGGCCTCTGCTGCCGCTCGGGGCTGCAGCCCGGAGCCTCTCTCCCCTCTCGCGAGTTCGCGGCGCGGAGCGAAGTTGGTTTTTGCCCTGCAGGGAGCCCGCGGGGCCCGTGCAACAGGCACCGTCCTGCGGAGGGAGGGCGGAGGGGCGCCTCGCCCGCCGGCGTGGGGCTCCCGGCGGGCGCGAGCAGACCTGTGCCCCTTTAGGTAATTCCGCATTGTTTCCGGTACCTCCCGGGGTTTGCCTTGCAGGGAGCCTGTGCCATGCGGCGGCTTGTGAGCTCCCGGCAGCAGCCCCGGGAGGCACGCCTCCTTTTGGGAAGGAGAGAAAGTTGCCGATGCTCAGGAGGGACGGATACGGTGCTTCCACCCGGCTGCGCGGAAGATGCGCGTTGGGGCGGCGGGCGGGGAAGAGGCAGCGAGCGAGCGGGTGCTGCGGGGCGCGGGCGCCCGGCAGGTGGAGCCGTGGGGAGCGGCGGCGGTGATGGTGTATCTCGGCTTAGGCAGGGCGGCGAGCGGAGCCCGTAGGTGCGGTGCGAAGCGGCCCGGTAGCCCCGACCCCGCTGCTCAGCGGCCTCAGTGGGTCCTTCAGGTGGATGCGCCGGGCGGTGACCGGGTGCGCCGGGCCGTGCGCGCCTTCCTGCGGGGGCTGCAGGTGGACGCGGTGCCCTGCGGTGTTAGCGTTACCCCTAGTCACACGCGTATTTTTTCTACCGTTGATCGTCGTTCTGTTTGTCACTATGTATTGGAAAATGATCAGATTCGAGGGGTAGTCTGTCTTAATTATCACAGAATGTATAAAAGCGTAATTGCTAAAATTATTCAATAGTGGTTAACAATTAAATGGTTATCCCAGTACTCGGCAGCTAGCAAGGAACAGACTGTACTAATTGGATAGTTAATGACATTTAAATGGGCAGGTTTTCTTAAAATAGGAAGCTCCACTCTTCCAGGGAGCTGAATAGAGTGTTAGAATGTTTAATAATTATATTACAGTGATGGTAACACTTCTGAAAGAGCTTAAGGTGTTAGCTTGGCCAGCAGCACCGGGACAGCTTTTGCCCAGTTTTAGAGCATTGGTTAAGAGAAGGCTGGATTTTCATCACTTTTCCTTTAATGGGTAAATATAGCTAAATGGTGTAGAAATACGTGTGAAACCGAAGGGAGGGCAATATTTTACATATTGTCTAGTGAAATTGTCTTCCATCTTCAACTGACATAATTTGACTGAATTGATAGTTGAATTTTATGCTACTAACCACTTAATACTTGAATTTTATGTCTCTTTATGCCACTTACACTGATTGGAAACAATTGCTGTTTGATATTGTGGAGACTGGATATGGGATGGTGTAACAACACTTTCCTTGTCATCCTTTAATAACTAAACAGCTAAGGTAGTATTTTTTTTTTTTTTTGTAATAATAACATTCTAGGTTAAACACTGTACTTCAGTAATGAAGTGATAAATAACTGTGCAGTTAAACTGTATTTTCAAAACTCTCGGTTCTCCACATTTCTCATGTTTCATGCACAACTTCAAAATGTTCTATGAGAAACTCATAAAATGACTGCATAAACTTGTTGCATTTTGTTGTAAAAGTTTTCTTAATGTATTAAAGTTGGCATAACAAGAAGCAACACAATGTAATCTTACGTTTGCGGTATTTTTTTTCCAGAGACATAATGTTTTCCATTATCTTAATCAAAGACATATACTTAAGGAAAGTGCCAAAAATTGAATTTAATAAGAGATTAACTACACAAATTAAATAGGATATTCTATATTAAGAACTACTGTAGAGAATAGCACATAATTAAAATTGTAAAGTGTGTCTGGACTTTTATATACCTATGTTTTATTCAGTCAATCTTGAGTTATGTCACCAGCATAGTTTTGTGCTCCTCTGAAGTATAAAAATGTATAAATAAACTCCTGAAAAGCTGATCTAAGTACTGAAAGGGCTTGGAGTGTGTGTCTCCCAAGTCTGTGAAAATGGTGAGCTTCACAAAAGTTATATTCATAATTGTGAAACTAATTTATTTTCTTCTTGTGTTGGGTGCTATGGCTGTCACTTAGAAATCTTTTTGTGTTGTATCCCAGCCTTGCTCTTTTCACTATTATAGATACATTTCTCAAACACTTCCTTTATTCTTGCACATAAAAGTATTCAAATATTTCTTATGAGCACTGCTGCTGACTTCTGAACCTGATTTGCAGTCTATGCTCTCCAAATGAGTGTTTCTAAAAAATTAGAACAATAGAACTTCTGGGTTTTTCCTCAGTTCCTGTATAAATGTTAGCTTAAAGGAAGATGGTGATTAATGTTAAGGTTGGATTTCCTTCAGAACAAAAGTATGACTTTCCACACAGCTGATAGATAGATAGCTGAATGTGTTACCAGAGATTTATAAAACACTGATGTCTTGACATCTGGATTTGTTATGTGTCTTTAATAAAACGTGGAGAGTGAGAAAATGCTGTAGAGGGTTTTTTTTTTTGAGGGGGGGGAAAAAAGCACAACTCTGAAACAAAAGGGATATTAAAAAATTTTCTCCATGACGTACTCAACTGTATAATGCTGGCTGGGGGGGAGGTTATTTATATATTTTCCATATACTTTATTAAAATGATACCAGCATAAGTTTTACAAGAAAATCAACACTGCTTTTAAAATCCTTCTAGTGAAACAGAGACTCATTTCTTCTGTACAACATGCAGATACTTTTTCCCTGATCTTTCCCAGTGCTCTTTCTGTAAATCTATGCAAGAAGGTTCCCTGGCATTATTAAGTATATTCTTTTGTATTGCTTCCAATTTGTAGCACTTGAAATCTTTCTTTCACCCTATCATTTATACTTAGTTATACTTAGTTATCATTAGTTATACTAATCTTAAACTTATTGTCCTTGCTAGAATGAAAGTTCCCTTCTGCTCTTCTGACACTTTCTAAAAAATGCATACCAGTGTTTTACACACAGTTTCTACAAATGTAATTAGTAAACTGACAATTCCATATGGATAAACCTGAAAACTTTCATCTTGGAAAATGCAATTTTAATACTGGGGGGAAGGGAAAGAAGTTCTTAAATCCTGTATAATTACCATACATTTCTTCTTACATGAGGGAATTTCAGCTTCTGGGCACATGCCTCTATCATAACAGTAAAGTCGTAACAGTAAAATACCTCACGGTTGACTTGGAAGCTACAGCTAAAACTCATACCAGGTAAGACACATATTTAAGAAACAAGCAAAATATTTGTTAATGCATTGAGGTGAAGAGTGTCTGAAATTCAGTATTTAAGAATATTTCTAGTGTAGCTAATAGTAATTATTACCTGTCATAGATACTGGAATAAGAGTTCTGGAAGCCAATACTTACGGGGATTTTAAAAATATGTTGCCTTTACATATGCTGAGATTTTTTTTTCTAACAGCATTTTACTGCATTAAAGATACCAACTGAAGTTACAAACTAATACATTCTATAGGTTTAGCCAAGTCACAGTTTGAAAATTATCAGAATGACTAAAGCATTAAATTACACTTTTATTTGCGCAGTAAAGATAATTTCATACAAGACTTGACTTGCAGCTCTGTTAAGTAATGAACATGTTCTCACTTCTGAAATTGCATTCTTTCATTCAGGTCTGTAAAGAAACCAGGTCTTACATGTGGACCTGTTAATTCTGGACTATGAACTCAGAAATTTAATGATGGATAGTCTAGGACTAGGTTTTTTGAAGACTAACATTTTATCAAACAGAGGAGAATGTTCTTGGTTTAGCACACATGTGCACTGTTACGTGCCTAAGTAAGTTTATATATGCTTTCTGTGTGAAAACCAGACTTAATTATTTAATTAATCTTAGCAAGAGACACTATCTGCTTTACAAACTGCTTTAGACATTTAATTTATCTAGTACCTTCTACCCTAGGTAACTTGTACTCCATCTATTAAAAAATAAGACTGAATTTGCAAAGATTCTTTTAAAGCGCAGGAAGTGTCTTTTACTATAGCATGTAGAAAGATTAGCATATGTGCAAATACTTTTCCTCTAGAAACACAAATTGAGTCAAAGATAATTTAGTTTTGTTGATTCAAATTGTAACTGTGAAGTATTGCATGAAAGAAAGTCTGCCTGAGAGCTCTGCTGAAACCTAGAACTCTTGAGAATCTCTTCTAATAGGTGCTAAATGTTCCAGTGTTAATTAGGCACTAATGTGAATGGAATCAAATGCTACAACAGCATAATGTTCTCCTGTTGAATGAAAGTTCTATGGCGAAGCAAACATACTTTCAGCAAACAAGAATATTTCAACATTGCTTGTTCAATGGGAAGTGTTTCCTCAAAAGTCCTAAATAGTGCCTTATAAGGTGCCCAGAGAAATCTGGTCATCATGTTTCTATTGTAGCAATCTAATGAGAGCAGCATCTCTTTCCCTTCATTGAATGAATGCAAGGACAGTTTACAGAAATCTGTGGCATCACACACATGGTGGCTCTCTTCTCCAGTCCTTGCTCATACCAAAACCCAAGACTTCTGCTAGCTGAAGCTTTTACCTCCTCCAAGGGTAGAAGAAAGCAAGAAAGGCGACCTTTGTTCCAGAATATGGCATCATGACTGTTTGACAGTGCAGATCTGCAGAGGGCAGATTCACAGCCATCTCACTGTACGTGGTCTGGACCCCTATGGAGTAGCTGGAGTTAGGAGCATTTTGAACGTAAGGGGAAGTGGTCAAGTTGCTCTTCCCTTCAGATAGACACCTATACATTGACAGTTCTTTGTATTTAGGAGTCATCCCATCTTTAGAGTGGTGTTAAAAATCAAATTGATTTACTCTCTGAAGAAATACATGGTGGCAAATCATTCTGGCTGAGGTACTGCTCCCATACCCATTCTACCTTTGTGGTGTAAGCCTGTTCTCCTTAGAACGGGGTAACATTGAGATGTAGCCAAAATGGTGGTCAAAAGAACATCAGCTGTTTCCAAGGGCAGGCACAGTCAGGAGAAGACAGCCAGACAGTAAGGACTGAGGTTGTATTTATCCACTTTTAGAGCAAGTTGGGTGAGGAAGAAAGAAGGATGAAGCATGTGGTAATTGACAGTGGACATTGCCCATGGGTCACAGCAGGAGTGAAGCATGTTGAAGTTTGGACTGAAACACCACCAACTCAGCTCTGAGAGACATTACCTTGGTACCCAATTTCACTTTATTGTAGACTGACCATTATCTACATAATTTCAGATGAAATAATTTGAACTGCTAGGAAAATCATCAGAAATTGCACTGCTTTATGTTATGAGTGAGAAAAGCCATTCAAAACTTCTTCCTGCAGATGCTACATACACGTTTAATCTGATGATAAGGCCTGCTTCTACTTTTAGGATTACAGCTTGATATAACAGGAGATATGAAGCATAATCTTAATGGAAACAAAGTCTGTTTAATGCTTTTCTTTTTTGTAAAAAGTACTGTTTTCATTTTGGTGGATATGTGCAATAACTCACACCTCAGCAATTGTATATAATACTGTACCAGTTATATGCTAACCTCTGTAAATCATTGGGGTATAGCTTGTTCTTGGACAGCAGAGATTACTAAACCTAATTTTAGACTGAAATAAAAGTCTATATTCAAGGAACATACAAGTCTTACCGCAGTAATTTTTAAGTATTTCTAACTATTTCCTACAGTGAAAGGGATAAAATACATGGATGAGAATCAAAATGGACTAGTTGATGGTCTAAGGGGAAATCAAGCTTTGAAGTGAAGAGGCAGCAGTCAATAGAGATTCATACCTTTTTTTTTAATTTCAGCAAATTTTCTCATTTAGGGTGCAGGCACAGGATAGCCTGTGAATTAGGTACCACGGGTAAGAAGGTACCGTCCATTCACTTAAAAGCTACTGATAATTTAATTGGATTTTTAGCTGCCTTTCAGACTAAACTGCAAATGTATTCCTATTCCATTGCAGTAGGAAATAAAATATGTTCATTTGCAGCTGCAAGACTAACTAATTTTACTTCACTTTGCAAAAGATTTACTGTGGCTTATGTGGCCCTGGGAAAAAGAACTGTAGTTTGTTGTAAAGTGCTCAAGAATGAAGATTTGATTTTATTTTTTTTCTTAAAAGACTGACTAGTTAGGGTTTACTTCAGCAATAGCTAGGAGTAGTTACACTGAGGCTAGAATAACAGCTTGGTGTTACCACCCTTCCTTAGACTCACTAGTAAATACTTGTAACTTACTGAGTATTTTCTCAGATATGCTTTCTGATTTGTCATGCAAAAAAATGGGGAAGAAACTAGAGAAAGAGATTGCACGAGACTGATTGGCAAACTAGCACCAGCTGTTTACAATAATCAAGGGGGAAGACAAGTGGTTGTTCTTTAGTAGGAGCTGAAGGAGTGAGGATTGGATTTAACATAAAGAAGAAAAGGAGGAGTGATAAGAAGAGAACAGTTACAGAAGGCTTTAAAATACCACCTTGTCAGAAGTTCTTGGGGCAAAGAGGTTAGTCACCAAGTGGGGGGGAAATGTTTGGATTTTTTTTTTTTTTTAAATTAAAAACTCCCGCTACTTCTTCTTTTTTTTTTTTTTTTGAGTAAGATATAAGTTGGGTATGAAGTTTGTCTCTGTAAGACCTTGTGATGTGCTTTAGAGGACATTCAGTGAATGTCTAAAACAATACAAGGCTTCTTTAAGTTTAAGCTAGGTGGGGGAGAGCTACTTCTTTATGTGCACAACCTTATGCTGTGTAGGCTTGTGTTTTTGGGGAACTGGAAGAGCTTTTAGTAATTTCTACAATTTTATGCCCTTGTTTCCTTTTTATAGTCTTTAATTTCTTTGTTTTCTTTACCCTGGGATTGAAGAACATGAGGAATGGAAGTGAAAACTGACCTAAAGTGAAAACTCCCTGAACCAGTAGAATTGACTGGTTCTGTGATCACACTCAATTTCACACTGCTGCTAGTGTCATGTAGAGTAATATTGTGAAAGATTCTGTCAATTTTTGGTTCAGCTACTAGTTGTCATAATGGTGAAGAGTATCTATCTTCAGGCAGTGAATGAGAAACTTTATTAGCGAAAGGAAAGCTAGTGTTTTTTCCAAAGCTTTTTTTTTCTCATTTTAAAACTTTCATGTAGAATCTTTTCTTTTCCTGGCTGAATATCTGCAGCTGATTTTCAAAAACTGTGCATGACATTTGAAACCTTGAATTTATGCATATTTTTCTTGATGGAAAAGTTAAATCCTTCAAATTCTTTGGCTGTTTATGTCTGTTCTCTAACAACCTTCTCAACTGAATTATTTAGAGGACTATACACACAACCAACCAATATAAAATGAGTAATTCTGTGGTGAAAAAAAAAAAAACAAACAAAAAAAAGGAGAAAAAATTAACATTTTTAACAGCATTAAATTACCTCAATGCCTCCTGTTAGTTTTGCTGGTGCAAATGAGGGTGCATACTAGGGGTGGAGATGGAATCTGCTTTAGCCACCATTGTCATCAGAATAAAGATTTATAGAACTACTGCCTCATGCTTGGTGTCATCTATATTCTGTAACTGGAAGGTTTTGTGATGGTTTCACTGTTATCTTTTATCTGCTGTCTTCTTCCGTAAGACCTAGAGACCTAGTTTGAGAGCAGGATAGGGCTCTTGTGCTGCATGGCATGTGCGTTTAATGAGTACAGATTCTGTTATATCCCTATGTTGGACATAAGACTGCCCTGTCTTTTCAAAATGTATGCATTTATGTAAGCCCATCTAATAAAACATGTAATTTGGAACTTCAGAAAATGTATTTAAATGCCAAGCTTTCTCACTTTTATCTTGAGTTTGGGTTTTGGGGTTTTTTTTCACTAACCCATGCACCATTCTACCATCTGTTTAGTATGGGGAATTTCATGGCTTTCAGATCACATACTGAGGATCCTATTTGCTATTTATGTATTAATAACTCTTGGTATACAGTAAGCAGTGTGCAGCTAGCTATTGTAAATTTTTTGCTACAGAAACTTTCTATTGCCGCTTTTCTTTACTACAATGACTTTCTCCAGTCAGCCAACAAGTCTTCCCTCTAGGTCCTCTATTTTGGTCTCTTCTGTTTCTCAGGTGTGACTGTATTCCTGCTATTATTGTAGCTATCTGCATTTACAACTTGTAACTGAATTCGATGTGATCAGGCCTGAGTGCTGTATCCTGAGCTTTGTGAGTTGACTGGCTATCCTTTTTTCTGAGCCTTTGTCTGACTGTCTCATTGCCCTTTACCTCCCCACAGAAATATTCCTAAGCTGATGTTTTGGGAGCCAAATCTGAGTCTCAGACAATCCTTTTTGTGAATAACCTGTAAGTCTGGAAAAAGATTTATTGTGAAACCTGTGTAGCAGCACTTCTTTCTTAAGTTTCTCACAGAAGGAGTAAATCATGAGGAAAAGATGCAGAAATGAGGTAGTGTTTTTCAGATTAAAATACTGTCTATTGACCAAAATTGTTTCTTCATTAGTAATTATGATCTGTTCGTCATTAAATTATGATCTGTTTAAGAGTTGTGTTCAGAAGTTACGCTTGCTCAGAACAACACAAGAAGCGTATTCTTTTTTTTTTTTTTTCCTGAAAGCCAGTTTGAATCCAGTAAAGAGTTTTAGCCACATGAAACACTTGTCAACTTACGCAGGAAAAATATGCACACTGGGTGCATAGGTATAAGACTCTATTTCATCACTGTCATGCTAATTCATCTCAATCTTACTTTTGGGAGGCCACTTCTAGGTTAATGTCAATTTGCATTTCAGTGAATACCTTGTTTGTATTTCTTCACTGCAGTGAAGAGATCCTTGCTTATTATATGACAGCATTTTTGAAATGCCTATCATGTTTGTAAAATATCTACAGTGACAAAATGTACACAGTAAAATATAAGCTGCAGAAAATAATATTGCATACTGAACCTCCAGTAGTTTCAAAGAAAAACAAACGAAGTTGACAACAAAAAAAAACCTTCCTGAAGTTATCCTACATTTTCCTAACATTCCTTCTGTACTCTAAGATGGTGAATAAATGTCTTTACCTGTTTAAAGCTTGCCAAGTCTGGATGCTGAGAGGACTCACAATAGAAGTTTAAATGTCAGTAGGAGATTTTTTTGTTTGAAAGCCTTCAGTAACCACAGTAGAAACACTGCTAAATGTGGGGAACATACGTGTCATAAGCAAGGTATTTCAGGAATTAGACATTCAAGCCACTATCATAAACTTTCATTTTTACAAGACAAAATCTTTCATCTTTGTGCCATCCTCAGTGAAGAATATCAAACCTGTCTATATTCTGCATTTACTGTCTTCTAAGTGGTTATGCTATGTAATGTGCAGAATTAATATATTGTATTATACCTGCAATTCCTCAAAATCAATAATCAGTCTTTTTCCATTATAATCATGTTTGCTAGGAAGTACAAGGATAGTATAACACTGCAAAGTAAAAATTGCATGTACTTTTGTGTGGTTTTGCTACCGCAGCTTACTCTCTGGTCCTCAGAACTCTGACAAAAGCTACCAAATGTGCTGCATATTGTAGATATTACAGTGATAGGTCCTCTTTATTTAGTATTTTATTATTTTCACTGCTGTGAAAATGGTTTTTATGAGAAATTAATTGATGACTTAAGGGTTTACAGGATTTGAGGTTTGACAGTGTGTACAACATGTACTTTGGCTGGGATTGCTGATGAAAAACTGTGTTGAAAACACCCTTTTCACATTTTACACAGCAATCAAATGCCTTGTACTTTTCAGTTTCTTTCTCAGAACTCTCCTTCATGAAACCATCTGTAGTTAAAAGAAATGCCACATTTACTCCAGATATGTAATCCTTCACTTCTAGTAATATCTCATTATTAAACCAAATCATACCCAGTAAACAAAAAAGTCTCTTAAAAAAAAAAGTTCTCTGCATGCACATATTTTCTTAGCACATTGAACATGAAATCCACTCTGAAAATGCTGAATGCTAAACTTCTTCAGACTGGAAGCTAAAGTTTTAGTTTTCTGCCGGACCAGTAATTTCTCTTCATTATTTTAATCTTGTGAAAGTTTTGGTTTGTTTTTTTTTTTTTCCACATTTTCACTGAAGTTATTAAAATACTAATAAATAACAGACACAAAAATTTTCTTTAAGTGTAATTTCTTTTTTTTTTGTAAATCAATTTAAATTCAAACCTTTTAAAGATTCAAGGTGACAAGTTTTAGGCTCAATTTTCAGACTCTTATTGTCCTATCTATCCTCCCTATTTTAATTTCTTGTAGTAAAGTTGGTAAAAATCTCAAATAATTTATAAGTACTGTAAATGGGTGAAGAATATAATTTTTGTATGTTTTAAAATGGTTTATTTCTGATTTACAGTTAGCAAAATTTAGTATGTTAATTTCTTATTACTTCAGTGAATTTTGCATCTTCATTAACATCAAACCTTCAGGTTAAAGTATATGTGTAGCTGGTGAGAATAATACTGTCAGTGAATTTCAGATTCAACTAATTTTATTTCCAGTGCACTCCCGTGGGGGGAGGGGTAAGGAGAAGGTGGAGGTAATTAACATTTGAACACAATGTGAAAACCCATGCAAAGAATTTTATCCTTACTTAACTTTCTTTCCATTTTTCGATGATTTGATAGAGAGTAGGCCAGTGGAAGCCTCATTCTCTTTTACTGTGTGTTAAAAGAGCAAAATGTAACCTTTGTCACTAGCTCTGGAGAGCTCTTATACAAAGTAATTTTCTGCTAAATTGAAAGGTTCTCGTAGTCAATAATCACTTTATGTAATAGACGTATATCTTACCTTGTAGCTAAATTATCACATAAAGGTGCTTTATTGTGAGGAATTTTCTTAGGTTGGCCAGTTATTTGGTTGAAATCCAGCAACATGGTGAATCAATTTCTTGGTAATATGTAGACAGGTAATGACTGGCTCTATAGTCCTCTCAGTGTGTCATTGGTACTTTCTCTATGGATTAATGGTAAAAGTGTTACTACACAGGTTTGGGAAGCTGATTTAATCCACTTTACAATCTGGGTAGCTTTTTCTGTTGTTTATTAGGTACCCTTTATCATTTTATTTTAATGTCATTTTTAATATTGATTTACAAGGTATTTTGCTTCCTGACTGTCCTTGCTCCCCTTATTCAATGGTGTGCTGAAACCAGTGTGCAAATGAGCTGAAGATGCTCTTTAATAAATGTATATTTATCACTGGCTGCTTTTGTTGTGTGTGGTTAGGAATTTTCTGGATATAACCAGTATGGTCAGGTATGCATTTTAATTTAGGGAAGTTAAACAGTCCGATCTAGTCTGCCAAGTTAGAGCACTTCGCCTCTCTGTGCTTCATGAAGAAACTGTTTTTTGAGGTCTGGTCAGAAGACTAGCTGCTCCTTGAGTGGCTGCAGCAAGCTGGTGAACAGAAAATGTCAGGTGTACAGTGTTTAGCCTGAAATCTCACATCTCTTTGGAGGGTTTGGAAGACTGGCTCAGGGCTGTACATTCAAAGTACCTTTTCACTCAGGAGCCAGAAATCTGGTGTCCTTTTTAGAGGAGTAAACACCTACAAGAGGTGCTTATTCTCTTTAAAAAGACAGTAGTAGTGATTGCAGGTGCTTCTAAGTGCATAGGGTTGTGCAGACAGGGGAAGCACTGATGTCTCAGTCTGCCATCTTTAATTAATAACTCCAGTATCCTACAGAAACAGCAGGTTAGTGTTTTTACAGTGCAGCAAGTAATTTTGGGAGAGAAATAACCAAAGAGCATCACTCTGAGATGCACTGAATATGAGAGGGCATCTTGGATTCACCACTGGATTGCTTTTGCTTTTTTTTTTTTTATTATGCAGTTAACAGATAAATTCTATGAGCAGGAGCTAGAATATAGGTTTCAACTCAGTAGAGTTTTAAAACTGTTGATTGCTAAGGTTGTAGACACAGGCATTCAATGTCAGAGCTGGATATAAAAGATGTGGCATTTAGGCATTGTTAGTGAATGTCAACTATTGTACTTGAAGAATGATAGCTTTAGAAATAAGTTTAGTGAAGTATATAAGCCATGTTTCTATTATCACAATATTCTTACACACTTTACAAAAACAGAATGTATTTTTTTATTTAATGTGTCAGAGAGACTCACGGTTATAATTTGACTAGCAGAGAACTTTGTCAGAAACTTGACAGGAGTTCTAGGGTTGAAACAGCTCTATCTTACTAGAAAAACATTTTGAAAAGGTTTCTATATTGTTTTATTTTCAAATGATAATGTTTAGCAATCTGCTAGTAAAAAGAAAGAAAATTAAGACTGTATTGGGAGCCTGTATACTAACAGCCCTACCAAAGACTTCTAAGTAATCAACTCAATTGCTTTGAAAAAAAGGTACTGAAAAGAAGGTATAAATCTAAACTCCATGGTGCTAATGCGTGTCCCTCATACTCAGTGAGTAATAAAGCCTTCTGTATTTCACAAAGGTATATGTGGGGCTGAAAATATATTTCCAGTCAGTTCTCAGTCATGGAACATATAGAGAAGCATCTTACCTGATTGAATATGATCGTTTGCTCTGTTACATTTCTGTGTGCTTAAGCTTCAAATATAAAGCAAGATGATTTTTGCTTAATTACCAAACCAAGAAAGATATTCAGTTTATAAGCCATAACAAAAATTCTAAGTACTGTTTATTTCTCTTTATAACAATAAGGGGCTGAACTGTGGTTTTTAAGATGAATGAGCATAGTCTTCATAAAATTCATCTGTCTTACCACGGCAGAATGTGTAAAGTAAAATTATGACTTGCTTTTCGTAGGGAGAAGGTATTAAAGGAGGTTTCTGAGACATTACTATGCTATAACCAGAATTATAGCTATGCATAAGCACAGTGGTAAAGAATTTTAAAGAATCAAACTTGGAAGTCTAGAAAATGGCTTCCTCTTAGTGATTCAGATTAAGCACTTTTCCTACATAAACATTACTCTTTGCAGAAGGGTTTAGTCAAGGAAAAAATACCTTGAAATGCAGAGAGCCTTAAAATGTTACCACTGGAAGTCTGCCAGCCAGTTTACTAGGAGGTAATATAAATATTTCACAAATGATAAGTAAGAACTGAAGAGATAGTATAGTGATTATTGCCTATTATCAATATAAAGATCTGTCCCGGATATCAGTGAGACTGATTACTATCCAAAGCTCCCTACTGTGCTTTGTCTGAAGGGTGGCTTTTTCAGGAGAATTTCAAAAGTGGTCCCAAGGTCCCTGCCTCTTTCACAGGCTAGTTGAGAGATTCAATAAGCAGAGAATGTAAGTGAAGTTCTGTTATGTTATGGGAGGAAAACATCGAGTCTGTAGTAAAGAAGAATCCAAGTAGCAGATCTACAATTATGGGAAATTCCGATATATTTATTGTCACTTACTTTGGAATAGCCAGTGTGTGTGAGTCAAAAATTACCTGTTATATTGTTAGGTTTATCTTTGATATAAATTTGTACATGGTATGGCAGTATTTGTAGTAAATAACACCAAGGGCATGAGGAACTACAGCAAGCAAGTTTGTTGTTTCACTTGCATATAACAACTATTTTACAACAGCTGTTCCATGTCTGTTGTTCAAATGCCTAAATATAATTATGTATTAATACACAATAATAATATCTGTTATTAATGATAACAAGTATGTAATTGACATTTTGCACTTGAATAAGGATGGGTTACTGGAAATCGTGATCTCTTAAACATGGGTAAATTTTTTTCTGAAACGTTAGTGTATGTTAGGTCCGGATTATGGCATGTCATTTAAGCCTCAATCTGTTTTTTTATTTTATCTGAGTATCCTAATAGCAGTTTTAATGAATTTCTAAATTATTAGCAGTATCTACAATTTTGGTTTGTGCATATAGTTTTACTGTTTGAATGCAAGATGCTCAAACTACCTCTGTAAACTGGTATATTGCAAAAACTTGTCCCATCTAGCATCATGTCTGTCATCATTTTGGGATGCTTCTCAGCGCAGAGGTCTACAGCTCAGCAGAGCTCAAGGAAATTATAGGCTGGGGGCTGTTAATTCTGCCGGCCAGGCTGTTCCCAGCCTGGCTCGCAGGTTAACGGGGTCCGATGCCCGCGTGAACCAGCGACTGAATTGATGGTAACTGAGGTTTGCGTGCCTCAGTTTACCAGTACAGCCCAACGCCTCCTCACAGCATGTAGGCATGCTGTAGCCAGCAGCGGAAGGTACGGAGGAAACAGTGGAAACTCTGTCAGCTGCATTCCAAGTTTATTTTCTCCTGCCCTCGAGAGGGCAGGGGCCAGTTAGCTTGAAGGGGAGCTAAAGCAGAGAGACCCCGGTTTGCTCTCTGGCAGTCAGTTTTAAGGGATTACATCATGAGGTAGAGATAACAGAATTGACCAATCATGAAAGAAGGTACATGATAGTAAACCAATAAAGACCCCTCAGGGGAGGAACACTATCAAACTAACAAGTAACAAGACAGCTAGAGGGTATTTCAAATCACGCTGGCCTGTTACTGGATTTGAAACTTCTGTGAGTGACATGCAAGGGGTATATTGCTATGCTATAGGATAGCAACAGGGGGCAAAAGAAGAAAGGACTGCAGTCTTACCTGTTACTTTTTTTTGGATTCTTTGTGCATCAGTGGTGAGCTTGAGTGAATACTGAAGAACTTCAAAATGGGACAAATTTCTACTAAAAGTGTACCCTAACCTGCTAATACAGCTGTACTAGAGGAGCACCCTGTCCTTACGGAGCTGGTGATGTTGAAAAGTCACCGAAAAACAGAAGAAAAACCTTGCTGGATACCAGTCTCCACTCAAAGCTCTCAAAGGTTTTTTTTGGTGGGGGAAGTTTTCTAGAAATTCATCAGTTCTGACTATATAGTCACTGGGCACTGAGTGATCCTTGCATAAAGCCAATTTGAGTGATTCCTATGAAAAACTGCCACTTTATGTACTTCTATCAGAAGTCAGTTTGCTGCTGCTGCCTCCTACAATTTATTATCATAAATCTGTAAAACAGAGTGGAGTGATCCATTGTCTTTTGCCCGATACCATGCAGCTTTGCTGGCCAAGCTCAGGAGGAAGATACTATAATTTCTTCCTGACAGAAACATCCAGAGGGTGCACACTTAATCCATTGCTGTGCGAAACTGGAGTAACTCTTTCCTAAGAGATTATAATCAGTAGACTACATTAATGTCCCTTAGTTCCTCCTTTTCTAGGTCTTCAGGAACATAGATGTCAGATTTTTGACAGAGTTGTATATCAGTGTCATTGGAGGAAAGCCTGAAGAAGATTGGCTGCTCATCCAGTCGTGACTGACCTAGCAAATAAAAAGAAAAAATCCCTATTCTTAAAAAAACTGAGGTAATTGCTTAGCTGTGGTGGGATCCAAATTAATAGTAAAATCTCAGCTAGCTACTGAAAGGTTGCAGCAGTAAAACTTCTGCTGTTTAGTGGCACTGTTACAACTTGTAGAGGAAGTTGGTTTATAGGAAGAGTTGCTTATTTTGACTGAGATAGAAAACCAAAAAGGTTAATTATAGATGAAAAGTATTGTTTAAAAACAAGTAACCCTGAAATCCCAGAGAAGAATTTGAAACTTCCTGAAAAATTTGAAACTTTCCTTCCGAAAATACAAGTTTTACATTTTTCAAGAAGGAAGTATCTTATAAAGAGAGAAAGGAATTTGACACAATTAAGTATGGCCATGCATTGATTTATTTAGAAATGAAAATGAATTGAAAATTTTGTTTAAACAATTCTGTTTGGAATGCAAAACAAGAACACACCTTGGCAAATGTATATGTGACTTACCTCAGTAATTCTGTTGATTTTAATTGGAATTCTGAAAGGCTTATCTGCTTGGTTATATTTTCCTTTTAAAGGTAGAAATTGGAAAAGGTGAAGTGTTCTTTCTTTTGAGGATAGGTTTTGCTGCTTTTATTTTTTAAGTGAACAGGAGGAATTCTATAAATACATCAGGAGCAAGCTACACTGGCAGGCAGATTTCAAGGGCTACTTAAAACTTGATTGAAACACTACATTCTCTGAAGAGTAAGAGATATAGATAGATAATATCTATCTGAAGTCTTGAAATAAAGAATATAGTGAAACTTCTGCATAGTTCTCTAGTTAAATATAAGGAAGTTATTATATAACTTCAAAAAAAAATGTTTGCAACAATACTGAAAAAAAGTACTCAGTGAACATAATAATTCTTGAGAACTGCTAACCTGATGCTTCCAGATAGCTGTCTCTGGAATTACTGCTTGATCAATCAGCCACACAGAAGTCTAGTTAGGACTTCGTGCCTGCAGTTTGTCCCACTGAATATAGTGGTGGCTTCTCGCTTCGTAGATAAAAGCGGAACATGAATAATTACAGAATAATCAGACACTTGTACAAAAGCTGTTTGATTATGACCTTAGTCTTACACGAGGATATTCTCTGAGAACTCTAAAACTTGTAGTCTATTTAAACTGCTCAGATGTCTGGTAACCTGCACTGGAAAGATCAGTTGAAACTTCGGCATCTGCTAGCAGTGCTTATGTTTCACTAACTCAGAAATTGCCAAGGGCATGTCTGTACTGATCTGGTATATCAGTTTAGTCATTAGTAGCATCTAAGACTTTTTTTTTTTTCCCGCTGCTAATGTCATGTGCCAGGATTTCAGGAGAAATGAGTGAGAGTACGGGAAAAATTCCAGCCCCACTAAAGTCCTAACTTCTTTAAAGCTGGACTAATTTAATAATTGTTTCTCTCCTATTTCACAAGAAATATTCAAAATATGAAGACAGAAAATCCCATGCAGTTACATAACCAACTTAATAAGGAGCAAAGCTGAACTGTTTTGATCTATTCATATTAAAGTTACAGCAGACTGCTAAATTGCGGGATGTTTGAGTGTGGTAAACGAAGTGGCGGTTCCAGTGAATAATATGTCACTATCTTCCATCTTAACTGTTTTCCTTCATCTTCTCCAGTTCATCCTTTCCTTCATTCCTCTTTCTTCACCAGGGTTGGCTTGCTCAAACAAATGACAATAAAGTTAGAAAAATCAGAGGAAATAATACTGTCTGTTCATTAGAAAGTGTCAATCCAGACATATGGGATTATTTTTCTTGCATTCAGACAGAAAGATCAATCAGCAGTTGCCAGTTTTTGCTGCCATAGTGTTCTGTTTCCCCTCCAGATTCTGTTCTGCGAAAACCACAAATGCATATTGTGTTATTATTTTCTTAGTAGAAAGAAATAAAGTGTCTGGAATGCCATTATAAGTTTCCTGGGAACTTGGGAAAATATATTTTTTTTTCAGAGAAGAGTACGTTTGCCTAGTTTTTATTTTTTTTAATAAGTTAACTGAGTAGGAAGAGAAGACTTACTGGTTTATCCATTAAAGAAGAGATGACACTTTTGACAAATGATGGATATTTTTGTATAGTAAAAGGGTTTGGGAAGCATACTTAAGTTTTTGGATTTTTTTTTTTTTTTAGTATACCTGCCAGGAGTAAAACTTTTCTCCTTGAAAGAGAAAGACAGGTGATGAGTTTGATCAGTCTTTTGTAGCTCTTTGTTCTGTAAAAAAGAATAAGAGATGCCTAATGTTTTCAGGTTTTGATCCAAAGAGAGATGTTTGAGTTGTGAATTGACATCGCTCTTGCAAATACTCATCCTAGAACTGCCTGATACAAAAATCAAGATTCAACTCCTATGAAAGGTCAGTCTATCTAAAGAAAGAAAACCAAAGAATGCAAAATATGTAACAGAAGAAGCATCTGGAAAAGCTAAGTGTTTCTCAGAAAGCTACTCTAGGAAGAAAAATACTTAAGTGATTGAGAGTAAGGTCTGTCTTAAAGTCTGTATTGCTGCTTGCAGGTAAAGCCAGACTTGCTGAGCAGGTGGAATACTAATCATGTACCAGTAAGAGTCCCACTTTCTCTGTGTCCTCCTGATTTATTCACCTTTCTTGCACCTCATCTTCCCACCCACCTCCATCTAAATTCAGGAAATAGGAAGGAAAGGTAGAACTTAATTATGATTATGGATTCTGATCACAACAGTACTTATTCAAAAACACATATCAAATACCCTTTTTCACCCACTCAAAATGTCAGCAAGTGATGAACAAATGCATTTTTTATTCTTTCTGGTATACAGTCTTGCAAATCTTTTGTGATCAAGGCTTTTAACAAAACAGACAAGAAATGTTCCTCGTACTCGTCTTTCTAACAGCAAACATGGGATTGTTTTCATACTTGAGCAAATGACTTTAAACTCATAAATTTAGCTGTATCTATTTAGTCAATGTTTACAGGGTTAGAGATGGTTAAAGTGTGGGGTCTCAAGGGGGATGGTAGTGGTAAATCAAAGTTTGGCAGTAATGAAACCCCTTCATGTTATCTAGATGCAATGTGGTTGATATAATATTTAGTCCTGCTAGGAGGATTTTTTTTTAACTCTGAAGTCTGAATTACTTTTGGGCAGCTTTGTTTTTAAACTGCTTTGTCTTGAAGGTATTGCCCATAATTTTGATAGATTTCTTAGTGGCTGGGGTTTTTGCCTATTAATTGTACACAAAGGAACTTTGCTTAGTATTTGTTCTAGTCTAAATAACTACAAGATAACATTGCTAATAAATATAATCCTGTCTCTTTTTAAAAATGTGTGCTATATAGTCTCAGAAGTTTTGTTCTTCTGCCTTTAGGAGTAAATTGGGAAGTTCAGCCAGCAGAGCTTCCTTTCTCAGAGGGCATAGCAGGCATTGATAGTGTACTGTAAGCTGTAATTCTGTAGTGACATCAGACTGCAGACTGGCAGCAGTCTCTTGGGTACAAGTGCCTAGGTTGCAAAGCTTTCCCAGTGAAGTGACTGATACCTTTAGAGGGTGTGTTTGATATCAAAGGACATTTTATTTTTCTTTAAAGATGAAAGCAATTTTGACTTTTCTAATGCATAGTTATGACTGTACTATAACAATAAAATTAGTACTCTAAGAGATTTATTGTTTGAATTTAGTTAAGTTCATCTGATTTCAATGTAATTGCTACACAGTTAAATTGGTTTTTTGTAAATAGAATAGGCTGCCTGTTTTCTATTAATATGAATTGAGACCAAAGTCAGAAGATATTGAGTTAAAATATTCTATCATTTTTGGGATTTTTTTTAAAATGTGCTTTAACTATCCTGCAGGCAGGCTTTATTAAAAATTGAAAGAAAGTGGAAATTTCAGTCAACGTTTCATTATTATCTTAATTGTTCTGTAAATGCAAGGGGTCTTGTAGGCGGGAAAGACAACAAACATTGTTTTGGTTGCAAATACTGTTTGTTATGATACACATCTGTTAATAATTATGTAATATTTTTCATAAAACCTTTCCTAAATAATTTTATTTGCAACTTAAGAAATTCCAACGACTGGAATGTAAAAATGTATGTATTTTTTTATTCTTGTCACTTTACTGCTATGGTATAAGAATAGAAGTTCCTACTTTGGACTCTGATCTTTAAGTTCATTAATGGTAGCTTCTTCAAATGATCTGCAGTATGTGCCTTAAAATTTTAATCTTTTCAGTTAAAATGCCATTCTTCTCCTTGTAATTGTGAAGAAAACATTAAAACCAGTTTGAAGTTTTCACTGGGCTTCTTTTCAGTTGTGCATGGTTACACTACTAGAGTTTTCTACAATTTTGTTAGAGGTAAGAGCCAGGTACATAGTCCTGGAAGCTGTTACAGTGTCTATATCCACAGTGGTCAGGACTGTCTGCATCTTCTGTCCCACTCAAGTGTCCCTCTGCTTTATTTTGTAAATCTAAATGACAAACACCTAAAAGGAAAGGTATTCATTTGTGATGCTGCATGCGGCTCTGGCCACACTGACAACGGAGAATGCCAACAACACCTGCCAGTGGTGGCCAGGCACCGAGATACGAACAGCACAGTGCGGTTAGGGTGAGAACCCAGAATCCCCCAGTTCAATAGTTTACATATTTTTGTACCATTGGTTCTTCTTCTCCCCTCCCTGTTTTATGTAGAAAATTATAAATATTTATTTCTTCTCTTTAATATCTATATGTTCTGGAAGTTCTGTGGAGCTCGGTGCCCCATTGGTTCTTTCCCCAAGTCCCTCCTATGTGTAGCTCCCATTAGTTCCCTTACTGCAGACCCCGCCTTTCATGCCTTACCCCATTGGCTGTGTCCCTTATCCCCTCCTTTTCTATCCCCACTATAAAAACTATGGACCTGAAGGATTTTTTTTTTTTTTTTCCTGGCTCGTTGTTGTTGGTGGTCGGTTGCAGTAGACCTCTGCGTGGATTTATCATACGGCAAGTCACCTCTCTTTCCTTCTTCGCCTCCGCCTGTGTGCCCGAGGACCTGCCAGGGAGTGGCTCCCTGGGGTGAGGAGCTCACGGGCGCTCTAATTTTGAAGGTGCATAAGGGGCAATGTGGCCAGACCTCCGGGCTGCTTCTGTGTGCTGGCACCTGACTGCCATACTCACTGGCATTTCTGAGCAACAGTATTTGTAGTAAATTATTTCTGTAATCTAGATCCATGGACTAGCAAGCAGCTTTCTTTTTGCCTGTCTTAATGTAGTCTTCTCTTACGCATTTGCAAAGAAGCTGGATTATTTTTTTCTTCAGTTCAAAAGATTTTTGTCTCTTGGTATCCACATTGATCTATACCTCTCTTAAATATACAACCTAAGCAGTGTTCCATAACCTAAGCAGTGTTCCATAGTCTTACATTTGAGATGCAGAGGTCCTTCTGATGCAATTTTCACTTATTTCATTATGACTTATCTCTGAAAGTTTATGTAGACAATGCCAGCATTACTGAATTCCAGGATATTTGCACTGCAGCATAGTAAATATATGAAAGTGCAATTAACATCCTATAATTGTTGAACATGGTGGGGGTTTTTTTCTTCAGTTACTACGTTCAGAAGTCTATTTTTGCTCTCAGTATATTTAACATGTTTTTCAACAGTAGGGGAAAAACCTGAAATAGTGCCTGACTATTTGAAACTAAAAAAAAAAAAAAAAATTGTAAGTTATTACTGGATTGCAGTCATGCACTTCAACATTTTTTGAAGGAAGAAGGAGTGACATCCAGAGCAGAGTCAAAAGCTTAACATTTTTAATGGTAGTAAGCTGTGGAACAGCTTCCCTGTACCAGGGAAGATAGAGGAAATGCTCATAAAAAATAGGGAAATTATCTGTAAAGTTTATGGGGATCATGTTTTCTTAGTTTAAAAGCTGGTACATTTGGTAGTTTCAAGATGGTAAGGTGTATGGAACACAGAGGCAACTTTCAGGGTATTAAGCGCAGGTTTATAATGTCTAAAAGGGCTGTCATATCTGGGAAAATAAATTGTTTCTTCATGCAGGTGGAGGAGAGATCATTTAAAATTTGTTGTATCATTCCTTGAAAGAGTAATCTATCAAATCCAATATGCACTGCTTGTTGTTTAACTTGACAGTACTTAGGATGATGAAGTAAAAAAATAAAGTAAAAAATGTCTTTCCATTCTGCTGGTGATCATGTTACATTTTTTTGTTTAAAGTATTTGTTCGTTTACAGATGTATAATACATACCATAAACTCCAAGCAGTTACATCTATATAGGCAGCTTGAAAATGACTGTAGTTTTGTAAGGTGGTTGGCCAGGAAACTGGTTTAGGCCCAAAGCTGTACATCTACGTCAGCTGGAATTTGTGCCCACTTTAAGGAGAACTTTAAATGAGAAAATGCAACAGTTTCTGTTAACCTGTGGGAATTCAAACGAAAAGGGCGACCTGGAATTCTGTAGTAACTAGCCAATGCAAGGTGTGACTTACCTTATCAATATATGGAAATGTGGGTTACTTATGGAAATGAATTTTATTAGTTGCACTGGTGAACTTGTTGGGAACATTGAAATAATAACCATAATTCAATGGAAAACAATACCGAGCAGATTAGAGAGTTTTAGATTTTAAAAAGGACTAAATTTCAGCAAAAATCTGTCAGTATATTTGAAGTAACCTAATAGTAAAGACATGTGAAGATTGGGTGGTGGATTTTGTTAAGATTTCATGATAGATAGATTACTGAAGATGATGAATAGAATATTTTAAATAAAGTGCATGGGACAGAAGTCAAATTGGAAGTAGCTGAGGACCGGAATAAAAAAGTACTGTCTATAGTAACTATAAAACTTTAACAATTTTAGCTGAGAGAGATAGATGGATTATTAATATGGAAGCTAACTAGGATTATGATTGCTTTTATTTTTTGAAAAAGGGGATTTAAACTTTATGTGAAAGGTGAGGAGAAGAATAAAAGTGAGAGCTAATTATGGAAGACAAAGATAACGCTTGTCACACAAATGACTGTAGCATTGTGTTTCTAATTTTGACTGGGATCTTTGAAATGAAGTACATCTCATGTCAGGATGAGCAGTCACCATCTGAAGCATGTTAATAGCAAGAGTACTCTCAGCAAACATCCTCATGGAGACTTTTTAAGCTAAGTGATGTGATACACCGGTAATTTTTGAGTAACAAACAGAACTTACAGAAAATTCAAATAAAAGCTTGAAGTTATTATTGAATATTTGCCAGGAGTTAGCACTAATGGAGGAAAGCTGATGTTCACCAGTTAATTTTCCTGTCGAAGTAAGTTACACTGTAGCACTTCATCTTCAAATTGGACAACCAACTCTCTGGAGCAATGCCTCTTTACACTTCTGAAAAATAAGTAAATAGAGTGTAACTGTGACTGAAGCTCAAGACACTTCTTGAGATCAAACAGAGATGTCTGTTAGATATTCTGTTTTTGTTTCTGATTTTTGCATCCTGGACTTGGAAGCATGAGGTAAATTCCAGGCACCCGGAATGATAATTGTGAATGAATCTCAAATTATCATGTGTTCAAAAGGCTGATTTTGAGTAGAAAATGGTTTCTTTAGACTTGAAGTGAGCCCTCTTCTGCTGGAGTCCAGAAACCAGTTTTATTACTAGTTGCTTCTATTATGTATTTATAAATTTAAGATATTTTCTTAACAGAGTTGATGTATAGGAAGTATAGGAATGTAATTTACATAATATATTTGCATTAGTAGTTGTCCTCTTATTTTAAATAATATATGATATTACACAAAGTAAGAAAAAAGGGGCACTATAAAAAATAGTAAGCAGCCTGAAATGCTCAAATCCAGCTGAAAGATTTTTGATTAAATGCTTGAGGGAATATTCATTTTTTCTGCATGCTACTGTAAAACTCCATTTTTCACTGGTAGTTACACAGAAATAAAAAAGGCCCTTTTAGGCAGTGTCTGTACCTCCTCTCCTGGATCTTTTGGCTTTGGCAAGTAAAAAGCTACATCTGAGCCAGGGACCCTCTAACACTGGGGCTAGCCAATGGAACCTGAAGAATTGGAGATAATGAATCAATAAATATACCAACTAACAAAACTGTTATCATGGCAGTATTTCATTGCTGTGTGCTTTCTCCTTGGCAAGTAGCCATTGTCATACTGGGTCTATGCCTGTTACTTTTATTATTCCCTATCATGTATCTCTAGAGGAATTAATGTGACATCCCAATACTGGATAAATAATGAGACCTGTACTAATCAGTTATGATCTTTTGTAATAAAGCTTCAGTGTGTATCAGTTAACATTTTATGATTTTTCTTCCTTAAAATATAAGAATCCTTTCTCGCTGTGGCATTTTACAGATACGGCATAATCTAACCCATTCAGCACAGAATCAAATACGTAATAGTGTTTACAATATTAGAGCCATGTTAGCAACTTCAGTAGCATATCCTCCACTGACATACTTGCACACAACTTCCAGGAATAGGAATAAACTTGTACTGGTTCAGTCTGTATCACGTAGGTCTCATCCCCTGATTTTCATATCTAAAATACCTGTTTTCAGGGAGTATCTAGCACAACTGCAAGGGCGGAGAAATGAATAAATGAGAACAACCAATTTTTGCTCTTTTGCTGACTTCGTAAGTGACTGTTAGTTTTTATACCAATCTGGGGGAGATACTTCTGCAGTTCCTTAAGGGGAAAACTAGAAGGGTTTAAGTAAAGATTGTGATGGAGGAAAAGGGAGTAAGTTTTGGTTTTACCACATTCTGAAGTAAAAAAGGGAAGTCTGGCTGTGCTACATATCTGTCCAGCAGAGGAATTATTCACTGTTATATGCTGCTTATATTTGTGACTCATATTTGGTCTTTCTCTCTCCTTTCCCACTATGCCTAAGAACTGGTGAAAATGGAAAGATGTTACTTTTGAGCATACAAATAGACTTAAAAACAACCTTTCCGTGTGATATATTCTGATATGGTAGGATGTACAGTGATTTTTAAACTAGAACCTCTGAGTAGTTTAAAACTATATATTCTTCAAGAATGATATTTCTTGAAGGGGTAGGAATTTGAATTTTTTCTTATGTAAGTTATGAGGATTGAGTCAGGTGGTATTTTATAGTGTACAGTAACAATGTCATCCCCTATAATGTAAGTTGGGGTTTTTTTGGAAGGGGGAGGAAGGAGGGAGGAGAGACATTTTTAAAAAACTAATGATTGTTTTGTCACATGTTGACATGCCTGAGGACTCCAAAGCTTACTAATTCTGTAGATGGATTGTCTTTTTAAACGTTCATAGTCTTTGCTATGCTTTAGGTCTGAGGAGAAGACACCAGTTGCAGATACTGGTTATGTCAGTCACAGAGGAACATTGTGACAATTATTGACTGTTCAGTAGTGACCCAAATTTGTTTAGGTAATTTCCTTCTTTCACAGATAAAATTTGAAATATATTTTAGGCATGACACTTACTGTTCTTAGTAGACAACTTTGGTACACTTATGTAGCAAAATATGCATTCACCACTATATAAATTCATCATGGACTGATGCAGCCAATAAAAGAAATGAATTTTGGGAGTTTCTGGAAGCCATTGGGTTCCCTTACAGCTCAAAAATGTTTAAAATTAGTATTGCATATTAGTGTTAAGGCAATAAAATAGTTTATTGAAGCACCTGCTGTACTGTATTTAAGAATCTGCAGCATGTTGCAGTTGGCCTTGTTGAACCTCATGAGATTGCCGTGGGACCACTTCTCAAGCTTGTGCAGATCCATTTGGATGTTATTCCATTCTTCAGGCCTGTCAGCTGCACCGCTGACTTGGTGTTGTCTGCAAACATGCTGACAGTACACTTAATCCCATGGAGAGAATGATTGATTGATTTAATCCCACATTGATGAAGACATTAGACAGTACTGGTCCCAGTACAGACCCCTGAGGGATACAACCCATTACTGATCTTCATCTGGACACAGAGCCATTCACCACTACCTTTTGGATGTAACCATCCAGCCGGTTTCTTATCCACCAAATAGTCATAGAATCACAGAATGGTTTGGGTTGGAAGGAACCTTAGAGATCATCTAGTTACAAGCCCTGTGGCATGGGCAGGGACACCTTTCACAAGGCCAGCTTGCTCAAAACCCCATCCAACCTGGACTAACATTTCCAGGGATGGGGCATTTACAGCTACTCTGGGCAACCTGTCCCTATGTCTGATCACTGCACAATAAAGAATTTCTTCCTGATATCTAATCTAAACCTACCCTCTTTCAGTTTAAAGCCTTGTTCCATCACTGTGTGCATGGGTAAAAAGTCCTTCTCTAGCTCTTTCACAGGCTCCTCTTAGATACTGAAAGGCCCCATTAAATTCACCCTGGGGGCCGAAAAATGTCCATCCATCAAATACACATCTCTCCAATTTAGAGAGAAGAATGTTGTAGGAGGCCATGTCAAATACCTTGTGGAATTCCAGGTAGATGACATCTGTAGCTCTTCCTTTGTCCAAAGCTTGCTTTACTCTCATTCCAATAAGTACTCAGCAAATCTCACATAAGGCATTATATTTATAGAATAAAAAAAGGGAAGGGGTGGGTAGTTATGTAGTTTTCTGCACTTAATATTCAGAGGAAAATCAGACTTGCCTAAAAATATGTTTACAAAGATTTTAACATTTTAAAAGAGGTTTACAAAGAATTTAAAACTTTCTGATCTGTTTATTTTAGAAGGTGGAATGATCCCAGATGCTTTGCACCAAAGTCTTCTTAACCTTTGGCATGTTAAAGCTTTATATAGCTAAAGATACCAATCAAGATGGAGCAGAGATAGTGACCTGGTAATGAGGCAGGGGGACACACACTGCAGTAGGGGATGAAACAAAAAGATCTTCCTTCACGTGGTTAGTATTACTGCAATAGCCAGGGTTTTGGTACAGTTCTGTAAAACTGATAACTGTATCAAACTGCAGGTTCCAAGCCCATTAATCTGCAAACTTCATCTCCATTCCTATGCAATAAAATCTGTAGGAGAGAGGATCACATAAGAGTCAGATTCTTACCTTAACCTTATTAAAGGTATTAGTGTGGCAAAAGGTAATAGCTGCTGCACAAGCTAAATTTCATACATCTCAGAAATACAGCAGAAATTTCAAACTGCTAGGAAATCTAGTACTCAATAGCAAAAATACACTCCTTACTGTTGTTCCAAACAAATGAAAAAATCCAACAGAATTGATGTTTACCAGTGTGATCTTGAACTCTACCAAGACATCAATCTGTTGCAAAACTGGCACTTTAGGTAATACAAAATTAAGTGAATAACCCCACAATACTCATTCTGCTGTCTATGGAGGAGACTTAATGCACCCAAAACACATCTCTGTAAAATACATCTCTATTTGTCTTTAGCCTGTACAGAATAAAAGCAACATAGAAATGATGTATTGTCAAATTATATGCTGCTAAATTTCATAACTATAATGTTGTGTACTGTGTACAGTCTTTCACTTCTATACATTTAGCATCATCCAAAGTTATTTATTTCTTTATTATTTGACTGGTGATAATCCTTAGGGCAAGCTATGTCTAACTAATGACATGTACAATACAGTCTTAAAGGAGCTGACAGTGTGTTGGTATTCTTGAACCACAGTGGGATATATCCTGTGATCAGACTCTTAGGAATGTGGTGAGGGAGTTGATCCAACTTTAAGTCTGTTCAGGCTTTGTAATATAATCTTCATTAAGTTGCTCGAGCAAGTCTTCCAGTGTACACTTGAAATCACATTATGTCTTCTGTTTTTAAATAATTCCCATGTTATTTTATAAACATCCTAGTTCTTCATATTTCCGATTTTCATAGATCTGAATCTAGGTTGAATTTTTATTGCAGTAAACAAAACTTTTAGAGAACTTACCTTTGGAAGAGTGTAAAACACTACAGAGGAAATGCAAGCTTGTGTTTTGAGGTTTTATTTTTAGGAGTGGTGGTGGTGGTGAAGAGTGGTTTTACTTTTAGTAATTGCATGTAGGTTTTTGGCCACTGCTGTATGCTGATGTCAAATGTGTTTCTTGCTTACAAATACTATAAGCCAAACAGAAGTGAGAAGAGCTCATATGAACTAATAATAAAAGAGTACGTAGGAATCTTTCATCATCCAAGACCTCTAAGATAATTAGTAAATATCAATGGAAAGCCTACTATTGATTCCATTAGGTATTTACTATTTTGAATAAATGGTTTTCAAAAACTTATTATTTGGTAAACAGTTGCTGTGGCTTTGTATGTCATAATATAATTCCAGAATATTGTGCTAGTAGTTTGCAGACAGTAATTATCTCTTTGGCTTTTGTTTAATACTTGTGAGAATTTATATTTTTACCTTCTTTATTTTCTTCTCAATATTTCTATAGGTTGCTAGCTCACCTTCAGCGAAATACACTGTTACACAATCAGCCTAAATGTTTAGCCAAACAGATGTACATAATTGTAAGTGAGAACAAACAGCTGCATTTTGGGTTTTTCTGACCTTTTAGTTCCATCAAATATAAGGTTGATTAAGCGTTGATTTTAATATACAAGGACACTACAGTTTATTCACTATACATCCAATTTATGCAATGTATAGGATACATAAATACCCACATACTACAATATATTACCTGAAAGTTGATGTTGCAATATACTATGTACCATCTTGAAAAAAACTTGCTCAAATCTATATAATATGATTATCATTTACTGATAAAATTGCAAGTTCATCTATTTCATTTCAGCTGTAGTTGTAGAAACATCACAAATAATGAGGTAGGGAAATAATTAGTGGGAAAAGAAGTATTTTGGACAGAATATGTAAAGCTCCATAATGATTTTTGGGCCTGGGGGAGAGATGAGGAGTCCAGGAAAGTACATCAGTGTAAAACGAAAAACTGTTAGGGCATGAAAAGCAATTAGAAACTTGGATACAAATGTTGAAGCCTGGGGAAGAACATTTGTCTTTCATGGTGGATTAAAATGGCTTCATCCATTCACATACTTCCATGTTGTTTTTGTGAGTGTGGGAACTGATTGCATTACACAAAAAAAACATACTGTGTTATTGAAACTAAATACTTAGAATTGTTAGCAATAATGACAGTACACACGATAATACAAAATGTGACATTTCTTATAGTTGTTTTTGAGTGCCTTCTAATTTTTTTCTCCTGTATCTAAATTGCATGGGTATACTCTACTTTGCTACATTTAATCTGCAGGTAAACCCAAACTTTCTTTTATGTTATTTAGAAAGGATCACTAATCATGAATTCAAATTACATGAGTATTGTCAGCTTGCTTGGTGAGGTTTTTGGGTTTGGTTCGTTTTTGGGGTTTTTTTGTGACTATTTGTGAAGTGCTTTATAAATAACAGTGTGTGTATTATGGACATCTGTGCTTGCCAGTTGGCATGCTTTGTAGAGTTTATTAAACTTCTTAAAACAACTAAAAAAATATTTTTAAATGAATGGAATCTGCTTAAATCTTTGTCCTATGTTAAAAAGAAGGCATAGAATATTAAGAAATAAATATCATTAAGTTTCTTTGAATTGCATGCTTTAAGCTGTATTCTTAAATACACCATCTTGCTCTGAGGGATTGTCCAAACAAACAAAACAAATTTCAAAAGACATTTCCTGATTCATTGGCCATAACATTACAGTGGAAAGGATTAAAATAAGGGTTTTGCTGTATTTCTGAGTCCCATGACCAAGAGCCTAGAAAAAAATTGCTACCAATAAAAAATTATAGAATTTTAAACTGATTTGCAGTGCAGAACTCCTAGAGTCTGCTTCCCGAAAATTTGGTCTGTATTATTTCATCGTGAAACACCAAAATCAATAATCAGTTTTAGAAACCAGGATCATGCCTAAAATTAAGAAAAAACCCAGCAGACTTCAAGGTTCATATTACAGTTTGGGTGTAAGCAGATTTTTTTTAGTGGTTTAGATCTTGATTAATTTTAGTAATGCTTCTGAAATTTGGAATAAATATGTGTTCTAAATCAAAATGGATAAAATGTGTAGAAAGCATAAATAAATTCTTAATTTATTATAGCATTTTGACTGCAGCTCTGTCTAAATGTAGCTCAAGTTATTTTCTAGCAATAGTACTAGCTGGAAGTTATTTTTGAAAGAGAAATTATTTAATTTTTTTAGGTCCCTAAGGAAACTACAGAATGAAAGAGGTAATGTGATGGCTTCTCCTTATATTTGTTGTGTTATTATAGGTTCTTTTATTAAAGCATGCTAATACATATTAAATTGAGAGGACTGCATTTGGTATTTGGTGATCCCTAGCTAAGACACCGAGACTATTGCTGCAATATTTTGCGATGACTTTATGATCTAAAGTAAAGAAAGTATTAAAAAATAGGAAGCATTAGAGATACTGTAGACTGTTAGAGCTGTTGTCAGCACTCCAAGTTCTCCCTCAAGGTCTATACCATCCTGCCCACATGCCCTGATGTTCAGGGCTAAACTGTGTCCAGCTCCAGCATGGGTACAGCTGCCCAGGAGCTGGCATAGCTGGCTTGGGTTAGGCAGTGTGAAACAGCTGTGCTTTAAGACAGAGCTGTAAGCTCCGACCCTTGGTCTTTTCCTAAAATGTGTTGTAGGACTGTACCTAGGTCTTTACTTTGCTTTACTGATCGTAACATCACCTCACTGACCTGATGTTAGATGTGCCTCATCACTGTGGACTAGTCTAGTGATCACAGGGCTATGATTTTCACCCTGACTTCTTCCAATTTAGGTTCATGATATACAAATGTCTATTTGGTAAATATTTTCTTATCTACCATTTTGCACCTCATTAATGGATATGGGTTTCTTTTAAAATTTAATTTGGCCTCCTGTCTTCACTGGAAAGTATAATGATGGCCCACTATAATACTTCTTTTTTTTTGGTTTTGTGATACTAAAAGAGTAATGCCAATGTCAAGGTTTATGTAAGAAAAAACCAAACCAAAATAACAACAACAACAACACACACAGAATCCCCCACAACCTGGATGTGCAACATACAAGATCTTTAGTTTCAGCTTACAAGCATTTGTCTGGTTCTTAAAGGAATAAAAAAATTGTAAAATGCTTTCTGGATCTTAAGTACTGACATTCACTTTCCTTCTGTAGCCATGGACAGTTAGCAACCACAGGTCCTCAATATCCTTTTTCCTTCAGTGCAATTGTTCTCTCCCACACTGCAGGATAAAGGATGGATGTCCTGTGTGGTTATCTTCCCTTATGAGGGCGCTGTGTAGCAGGGTGCTTTCTTTTCTCTCTATTGTATATTTATCTAAGGAAGGAGGTGGCCTGTTCCTGTTAATTAGTGAGAACAGACAATACTTTCTATATACAGTAACTTGAGAACAGAAAGAGTCCATTTCATGTGGATGCCTTTTTTTTTTTTTTTTGTTAAAGTGTTTCAGCTACGTTCAGCTATGTCAGGGTCTCTGCCAAAGTTGCTATAGAGGAACAAGGCTTTGAAATCCTCTAAGAATTCTGGTACTGCTTTTAATAAATGAAAATGGCTATCGGTAATGCATTAGTGCATTATAGGACTTTCAAATCACTGCACCCAGACTGTGATGAATCACAGTATGAAGTGAGAATAAATGTGCTGAAAAACACAGTGAGAGTCTGTTTGCTCTTGCCATGTTAACTTCAACTGAAAATAGTGTTTTAGAAACATGGAAGGAAGCTCTTACCTTAATTTTCAAGATACACTATTGAAAAGGGATTGTAAATCACCTAATCTAAAGCTTCATTGTAATGAGCAACCTGTCCTCTGATACTGTTCATAAACTGATCAAATTTCCTTTATAGCTTTAATCCTGAAACCTTTGTACTATGTACACATGTCTGAAGTATCTTTCCAACTATAGACTAACTGTATGTACTTCATATCTTTGTGGTCACAATACAGCAATGAGAGTACTAGGAATTAATTCCTTTGGGTTGCAATAGCAAATAGAAGAGGATGTTTCCCTGTTCATGCTGGTATCCTATTATCTTTCAAGTTCACAGAAAAATCCTTAGAAACAGAATTGTGATATAGTTTTTCCTTCATTCTCAGTCATTCATCAGAAGGAATTTGATAGATGCTGATTTTCACATTCTGAAACAAGTTCTCATACAGACGGCACACTTAATTTTGGACAGCTGTGAAAACAAATTGCTTGCAGAGCACACTGCACATGAACCTTTACATGGAGCTGATTTTTCTGATATCAGAAAAATCTAGTTAAATACTTAAAGTAGTAATTAAGTGCCATGATTGATAAATGACTAGTAGCATTGCATCATCTATTTATAGACCATACTGCAGTACAGAAGCATAATCATATTGATTTCACTATGTTGTGTTAGTGACCAGACCCTAAAAAAATAATTGTGATAGCCACAATAACTAATTAAAATTACCAATTCATAGCGGAATGTACTTCCTACATCCTTGTATATAAACTATTATCTTCCTAAATCCCTCATTATTTAATAGAGGAAAGCCGTTTACTGGATTTGCCAAAGTAATAGATTAAAAGCAGCCAAACTGCATTTTGATAGGAATACTGTCTCAATAATAATGTGGACAGATCTGTACTGGCACCATATCCAAACAAAATATTCCAGTCTAAGCATATAAAACTGACTTGGTCTTGTAGCTTAACTTGGGCAAATTTTTGTTTGGGGACTGATTCTTTCTTAACATGGAAAGTTAATACAATGCAATGTTTTCTGGGTGACATTAAAAGAGGTTCTGTTTTTCTTGGCTTAATCATTATTGATTGTACAAAAAAGCAATGACAAAAAAAATCACTGTAGAAATTACTGACCAAAGGAAAAAAACTAAAAAAGCTGGAAAGCAATTAAGGATATGAAACCATTGTAAGGATTATGAATGTTGTAGATTACCCTGGGTTGTACCAGTTCATAAAACTGATTTTCATCTCTGTTACTGTAACCATTTCAGGGAAAAAAAACCCTTCTGTAAAAACTCCTGAGTAGTTTCTATGCTCTGAAGAATATAAAAATCCCTCAGACAGGGTAGTATAATTTTTCCCGAAACCATACATTCATTACTTTTCCATCAGAAAACTTAAGACAACTGGTGTGCAAAATGTACTTTCCTACTTAACCTGCCAACAGCGGCACATACTGTAGAAACTACTTGATGATGTCAGAGGAAAAGCGCTTTGATGTAAGGAACATCCGATTTATGATCTCCTTTTTCATTTTGCAAGATCTCCTGCCAACTCTAAAAAAAAAAAAATTCTCTCTTTCAAAAAGATTTGGTAATACTAGAAATATGAAATCTCATAGTAACTCATTTTCTGTGTTAATGCAAATCACATCTCTTCCCAGGATATTTATGGTGCCTTCTTAGCTCAGCATCAGTCTGACCAAAAGTACGCGGTCTATTTTAGGTGCTGAAAGAGGGACTGAGGGAAGAGAGATTTATCGCAGGTTCAGAGGTAGAAGCCCAGGAAATTACTGCAGAATAGATGAAATACCTATTAAGTACAGCCAGTTCTCTTGCTTCAAACATCAATTAGAGATTTAATGTTTTCCCTAGAGATTGAAGTAGTTTTATTTTGGGTGCATTGATCTACTGCAACTGTATACAATTAACTAATACTAGATGAATAAACATCAATGTAGGTAAATTTTATAATTTCTATCTTCAGCAAGTAAATAGGAAATGCAAGTAAACATGACCTGTTAATTTAATGTTTAGATTAGTAAAAGTAATACAATCATTAACACAGGGTAATATTTATGTTTGAATGTTTAACATTTAGATTTTCATTTTTTTATAATTCAGTCAAGGAGAAATAAATATGCTGGAACAAAATTAAATACACCAAAAATGTGGAAGAAGAAGTTATTAAATGGCTTTTGAAAAATTACAGTTAATTTTCCTAATGTTGTAATTTTAAAAATTATAATTGCCATAAAATGTTAAGCTTCATTACACAGAATTGTAATTTTTACTGTGTGTGTGTCTTTTGTTTTTCAGCATAGAATTCACACAGATGTCATTCAGCACTTTAAAATCACTAGAAAAATATGTGTCAGGCAATTGTATCTCTATCGCCACTTAGGACTGTAACTAAGGATTTTCTGTGGTTTAGAATTTGAAATTTGAAGTTGTATTCTTTATTTTAAAATACTTTGTCACTATTAATTAATTTTTTTTTTTTAATTTGTTTTATATTTAATGTAAGTGAAGTTCTCTAATAAAAAGCACATATCAATACATGTACTCTCTTCGAACAAATTTTTTTTAATATGAAGCAAATTACTGGCTTTTTAGTCTGGCCTACATGTTGCTGAGAAAAGAGCCACTAGAACATATCTCTATGTTCAGGTAGTTTACCACAGCTAATATATATAGCTCCTGATCATAAATAGGAAATTATTGTGTGTAGATGAAAAAATAAGATACAAGAAACATGCGTCACATTCCTGTTAAATATTTTTAAGTGTTTCTTAAATAAATGTTAAATAAGAATTTCTTTTCATGAACCACCGGCTTTGAAAGTACCATGAAAGAAGAATATAATTTCATTAAAGCCTAATTTCAAGTAAAGTAATTTCAGGCTGAAATTTTTATCATCCTATGATTATTCAGTTTTTTGTACATGGATTACTTTACTGCCCAACTTTTAATACACGTGCTCTATACTGACAAGAATACTAGGACTTAAATTTTCATGTGAAGTAGTTGGTCTGTGAAGTTTTTTTTCAACAGTTCCTCCCAAAAGTCTAGTGGGTTTTTACTTACAAGTAGGGTGTTTGAAGTAGTGGTTTTCTTGCACCAGTATTTTGGATATTTCAGTCCTGCAGAAACTGACGTGAACAATGTGTTGGTGTTACAAGGAAGAGGAGAATTCAGGGCACTGTACTGTTAAAGAAAATAGTTTATAGTAATGGTACAAACAGTGCTTGAAGAACCTTAAAGTAGTTTTCAAACAAATCTATTTTATATTTCCTTCAGTGCTCATCTCTTTAGTGTTAAGGGCTGAAAAGATGAATTCTGTGGGAGTTCTTCATTCAGCTTCTTGGAATCTTTATTTCTGTCTCACTGATTTCTCTTTAATTGGAGCCAATAGAGAGGGGAAATATTTTTGAAGAGTAGTTAAGCAATCTGTTTATACTGGTTAAAGTAAGATTCAATTGTAATAACTTCTCTATAGCTCTTTCATGTCACCTTTTCTTATTTATGCATGGGTACTGTTACTGGCCTTGTCATAGAGGACTGTGTGGTTACTAGTCATGGGTAGAGATTTGTGTTATATGCTGTGCTGTACCGATGGCTCTAAAAACTAAGGGATTAAAATCTAGAATCAAGAGACGTTACATTTTTCACATAAAAATATCCTTTATGCCCTCAATATTTATTTCATTTATGTTTCTTCAATTCAAAATATCTTTTCATGTACAGCATTGTACCCCTAACTCCCACCATGGTAGGTTTAAATTAAATATTAGGAAAACTTCCTTTACTGAAAGAGTGACCAAACATAGAATAGGCTGCCCAGGGAAGTGGTTGAGTCACGATCCCTGCAGGTATTTTAAAGATGGGTAGACGTGGCACTTAAGGACATGGCTTAGCAGTGGACCTGGTTAAGCATTAGCTTAACAGTTGGACTTGATGATCTGAAGGGTCTTTTCCAGCATAAATGGTTCTGTGATGTAACTCCTAGTTAAAGTAGAAGATCTCTCACTGTGAAAAAACTACTGTTGAAATAATAGAGCAAATAGACCAAAATTAGACTGTGAAAAATACTGCTGCAGCATTTTCACAGAATCAAAAAACAAGCTGAGTTGGAAGGGACCCACAAGGATCATCAAGTCAAACTCCTGGCCCTGCACAGAACAGCTCCAACAATCACACCATGTGCTTGAGAGTGTTGTCAAACACTTCTGGTACTCCCTCAGGCTGGATGATGTGACCATGCCGTTGTAGACTGCGATGAGGTCTCCCCTCAGTCTCCTCTCCTCCAGGCTGAAGAGATCAAGTGACCTCAGCCACTCCTCACACAGCTTTCCCTCAAAGGCCTTCACCATCCTTGTTGCCCTCCTTTGGACACTCTGTAGCAGCTCAGTATCTTCCTTACATTGTGGTGCCCAAAACTGCCCCCAGCACTCGAGCTGAGGCTGCCCCAGTGCAGAGCAGAGCAGGACAGTCCCCTTCCTTGCCCGGCTGGTGATGCTGTGCCTGATGCCCCCCAGGACACGGTTGTCCCTCCTGGTTGTCGCACCACTGGTGACTCATATTCAACTTTCCGTCAACCAGGACCTCCAGGTCCCTTTCCGTGGCACTGCTTTCCAGCATCTCATTCCCCAGTCTGCACGTACTTCCAGGGCTGCCCCATCCCAGGTGCAGAATCCAGCACTTTCCTTTGTTAAACTTCATTTGGTTGGTGATTACTCAATCCTCTAACTTGTCAAGGTCTCTCTGCAGAGCCTCCCTGCTTCGAGGGAGTCAATGGCTCCTCCCAGTTTTGTATCATCTCTTGACTTGCTTAGTATCCCTTCCAGTTCTGTGTCCAAGTCATTTATGAAGGTGCTGAGGAGCACAGGGCCAAGGATGGAGCCCTGCAGGACCCCACTAGTGACAGTTCACCAGTCTGATGTCACCCCATTCGCTGTAACTGTTAGTACCTGACCCACGAGCTAAAGCACACGTATTCATACACAAATATGAGGAACCTTGGATCTTGGAGAAGTTAGATTCTGTGAGATAAGAGATTGAAAGATGCATGTGTTACTTACCTATTGTAGTTGCACATTTCAGAAAAACTTAGAAGGTTGTGATTTGACAGAGAAGCCTGCATAGTAACAGGATTTATTTTTTTTAAACGTTAGTATTTTGCTTTTGGAAGACTATATTTAGCAGCGAAAAGTTGTAATTTGACAGCCCGAAGTATTAATGAAATGTAAAGCTTTTTGAGAAATACTAGAAGTAGGATTTTAAGAGCGTGCTCTGAAGTGCCTGAAATCTTGCTTTCTGGGGCGTTAATTAATTGACTCTTAGCAGATGGAGGTAGGAAATTTACATTTATTAAGGGCTTTTTTTTAATATAAAGTTCTTATCTTTTTCAAGTGTAAATGTAAATTTTTAATATATGTGTGTGTAGCTGTATGTATAAAACACGTATTTATGTTGGAAATGCATAGTTTTGTGACCCAAATAACAGGAAAGACATCAGAGAGGCTTGAGACTATGGATGCAGAGTATCATAGGCTATTCCCTACTCTCCCCAACTCTGTTCTAGGTGATTAAGTGCCAGGCTCCTAAGTACTCTTACATGGCTGAATAGTAGCAGAGAAGATATAACATTACTTCTTGTATTTCAAAACCCCATTGTAGTAAGAGGAAACGCCAATATATTGACTCAAGAAACCATATGAATAGAAAATACAAAAGCTATTTCAGGTCCACAAGCAAAAGAATACATTTCAGTAGATCATATATATGTGCTGGCAAAAAACAGATGGTCTTGATTATGTTTATGTAGATTATTGGATAGTTAGACATAACTTAAAAAAAACCTATTGATCTACAATTTACAGATTTATGATTTCTTCATATAATTTTACACTACCAAAGAGTAAGAAAGGGAAGAACTGAATCTGGTTTTGCTGCTTAATAGCATGCCGAGTGATGCTTACTTGTGTCTCTTGTTAAGTGAGAGTTACACACTACACATTATTTGGATATCTTCTGGGTATTTTTCCTATAAAATTGCCTCAAATCTAGTTTTTATGTCAAAACTGGTTATCAGAGTTTCATGTTTGTCTCTTTCAAACTTTTGAGACTGAAAATTTTTATTATCCACACTAATGTCAAATTCTGCTATTGAATATTCTTTACCTCAAGACTACCTGCAAATTCTACAGATTGAATAATTACACTTCTAATTTCTCCTCTCTGGACTGTTGCTCATGCCGAGGTATTTTAGTGGAGGTGATCGATATTGTGTAGCCCGATTCCAGAGAGGATTGTATCCATGATCTCTGAGTGTGCCACGATGACATTTCCTGAGTAATTTTTCAAGTCATTCTTCATGCATTCTAATATGCTCTTTGCTTTCTTAATCATATTCAAACTCAGGAAAATTAACAAAAAAATCTATATTGTTTCTCAGCTTTCTAGTCAGTTAATTTAGATGCCTTTGAAGTGTGTTAGTAGTCTAAACTTTCCTCAATTTTCAGTTGACTGCATCAGTGTCTTATGATTTTGTCACAAAATACACTGAACAAACATGATCGATTTTGGGGAAATTTTGAAATACAGCATATTGGCTTCTCTGACCTTTGTGTTCTGTGAAGCTGTATATCAAACATTTAAAATAATTTTTAAGGGAAGCAATATCCCATTCAAAAAAAGTAAAAGGTGAAGAATTTTCTGTTTTTAAAAAAGTACTTTATGGGTGCAGCCAAGTACATGCTTGTCTTTCATATGCTATGATGCAATCCATTTAAATTTTTAACTTTTAGAGTAAATAACAACCCTATTTAAAAAGATTTACTGGTTTTTTTGAATGATGAACCTGTTTTGAGATCACTGTTGGCAAAATAACGTTACTAAATGTTCAGTGTTGCCTTTTATGTAGACTGCCTACGTAAAGCGCATAGAACTATTTGGAAATAGTCACAACTGTCCGAATTCTGTGGGACAATATATGAAGTGATTTAAGAGGTTAATTCTAGGACATGTGGGATCCATGTTAATAAATACAATTTGCTTCATTTGTGTCTATTGGACTATTTGTTTTTCCTCTGGCAATGAATGTTCAGTTTTTTGGTATCAAGTCTGTCTTTTTCATAATATTCAAAGTTAGCTGGCTTTCTAAAAGAGAATACTTTTTGAAAGCAGTTTCTGCCTAAATACTTCCACAATCATGTTCTTGTAGACTTCTTTTACACAAACCAGTTGATTCTCTAATGTAGAATTAATTGAACCTGGATACATCTATTTCTTAGACAGTGAAAACATAAAAAGAATAAAAATACCAATAGTTATTTCAGAATGTAATTTGTAGATGAATTCAGTTTTATTGTATTTCTATTTTCTTTGCAGTATTTATGTACATATATTCTTCCTCAGATGAATGTGAAGTCGACATATAAATGTAATAGGTGTGAGTGTATGACTTAACAAATGATAATATTTCAGGCAAGAATGTAATACCTTGAGCAAAGAGAAGGAATTTCTCGTAGTTTAAACATTAATTGACAAAATATTTTTAATTTTAGATTGGTTGTGCTTACTCAAACTTTTTTTGTGGCTATATATAGCCCAGTGTTCCCTGCAGAATCTTGATTAGGCAAGTATATTTTAAGAGCAAAAACTGCCTGTCCTTCAAGAAGACTGTACCTGCCATTGAGACAACCAGTTTTGTAGCTAATGTAAAAACTTCATAGGGATAGATTATAAAAAGAATAAAGATTCTTGTAATGACAGAGCATTCCACTAATATATCAAACCTGAAACTAATGATTAACTCCATTCTTTATTGGATAATTTTAATGACTTTTAGTATAGCTTCAAGACATAACACATACAGTCATTTTCAGATTTCTCATTTTTATAGCCATCAGCAGACTATATCTTAATGGCATTCTGAAAAAGAATGATAGAGGAGTTAGGTGGCTAAAACGGATCTATTCAGCTACAAACTGTGGTATATGTGACTCTGCAGTCTAGAATGTAAAAAGCACAAAACATAGTAAGAGTCAAATGTCCATGGGTTAGAATTGCCCTATGTGATGTAAGAATTCATACAGTAAGATGGAGTGTTACACAGATGCATCACTTCAGCTATATAATGTAATTTAGCCTCCATAGGTTTTAGTAGCTTAAATAGATTATTTTGAATATTAAAACATGAGTAAACTTAAACACAGGTATTTTTTCTTCCAGTTGTGAAGTTAACATGGGTGTTCAAAGCATGCTCAGGTGATACCCACATTCCACTGACCAGCCTTCCTTTAGTTTTTCTCTTCTCACCATAGTAACTCCTAATCAAAATAATTTAGATTTTAATCATCTGACCTTTCCTTTTATCACAGTTTCAACTCTAAGCACAATGAATTTGTGGTGGTTGAGGTTTTTGGTGCTTGGTTTGGGGTTTTGGGGGGAGGGTTTCTTGTGGGAGGGGTTTATTATTTTGTTCTATTTTTTGGTGTGTTTCAAGCATGTTTAAATACCCTGAGATATTAAGATAATACCTAGAATGAACAGTCACCTAACCCACCAAAACACTGGTCTGTTTCTCCAAAATTACCTATGTCACTAATTTTTAAGACAGATAAAATTTGGTACTCTGTGTGTTTGGAGTAATGTTATTTCTCGCTCAGGAACATCAGATATATTCTGTCTCTGCTTCATTCTCTAGATTCAGTTTATAGAAGGGAGATGAGGAAGGTTATGTCAATACTGACACAGCAATCTATTGGCTGTATTTTAATAAAATCTTTTTTTATATGGCAGTAAAAAGAAGTGATATCAATGCAGAAATATAACAAGAATTAGAAGAAAATCTGTTAGATTATTACTGGTGTATTCTTTGGAGGAGAATAGTCAAATCAATGGCAAACAGTTCACATAAGCTCATGTTGAGAATGATAAAGTGCGATTGAATGAATCAATGCTGTATTTTAAGTAGAGCTGGGACAAAGGATTTCACATTCAGGAAGCTAGACCTACTTATTTATATGTTACTCAAGTGGTGGAAGGCTGCTAACTCGATTGCTTCCTGTCTTCCCCTCTAATCTGACTATACTTTTTAAATTTAAAGAAAATACCTGGATTTCCTTCTCGAAAAACTGAACTAGTATTCAACTATTCTACCTTGTTATAATGTACTCATCCATAAAATGTCACATTTTTGAATTAAGCTCTGTAAAACATCAGCTGACTTTGACTTGACTTGGTTACATTCTAAGTTGAACAATGTGTAGGAAAATCCCCTTTAGCTGTGTGACTTAAATCCATCAAGGGAATGGCCCTCATCAGGTTCTTGCAGTCACTTAAGGATGGAAAGAAGAGGAGCAGATCTGTCCTTGTACTCTTATTAAAAATGTATGAATATAAATCTGGTAGGAACTGAAAACTGAGCATGGAATCACTGTTCTCTTTCCAGGCTGAGATCTACAACAGGTGCAGGGATATGTTAAGACTTCTACAGAAGGAGGTTATTCTTTTATCCTGTTTTGTCCTTTTATCCTGTTCTCGTTCTTAAAAAACCCAAAAAACAACAGAATGTTTTCGTGAGTTGGATTTAGAAACTAACCATTGCTGCCAAAAAGAAGTTGAGAATAGGCATTATGCAAGACTGCCTGAGACTACTTTCTTAAAAAAAAAATCAAATTTTCTTCTAAATTCCCAACTTTAGTGTAGAAATGAAATTATAGCAAAGCTTAGGAGAACCTAGAAGAAAACAACAGATATTCTGAATTATCTTATAATCAATATAACACACATTACATTTATTAAAATTACAAGTAAGTGTAGAAATTGCCATTTACTTGGTAATCAACTTGTTTTGATATAGAAAGACTGAAAAATTAATTGCAGAAAGATCAGTAAGGGAATGCTGGAGATAGAGGAGACAAGTGACCAAGACCTTTGTAGGGTAAAATAGTTTGGGAAAACATGAATACAGAGAGAAACACTGTGGAAACCTCAATTTTTTATGGAAGGTTATTTCCTGGCAGTATTGCAAAATTGGCTTAAGCTTTTTCCTGTATGTACACTAGCTCTGCTTTGTGATATTTGCTCTTTCATTTGGATTTTTTCCAAATGCAATGTGTGAATCCCAGTAGTTTGCTCAGAATTAATATTTTGGCTATTTTTGTTCTGAACAGTGGTCTCCAATTTATTCTTGTTTGTCTCTCTTTCTGCTTCCTTAACTAACACAGATCTAGTACCTATTTAAACCCACAAAATAAATCAAACATTTTTTAGCTGTGATTTTTTGAATCTTATTCTAATAACTTCTGGTTACTTTTTTTAACTACCTAAATATTTTTCTGAACTCATTAATTGTTCAGGTGTTAAATTGTATTTGTTTTGGTGCAAGACCTTCCGTGTATTTAAATAGTTTGATCAGAATATGCCAGTAAAAGAGCAGCAGACGGAAATGTACATTGAGGTCTAGCCACACTGTCCAAACTTGAGGCACCTATTTTAAGAGTCCTAAACTTAAATGTCTTTTAAAGGTACTCTCTCTCCCTTTCATGATATAGGGAATTTAGATGCTCAATTTACACTCATGAATAGATTACCAGTGGTGTTAATACATACTATAAAATATAAATAATTTCTGCCTCATTTCTGTTTAACCACTTGTTTAGAAGTTTCAGGCCTAACTTCGGTTTTTTATGCACTCCTTTTTTGTTGTATATAAGATTTTTTTTTAAATATTATCTGAATTTCCTTTCTGTATGGATGCAGTTCATCAGTGAAATAATTAACCCCACTTTTTTTGCCAACAGTTACTTTTTGTACCTGCTGGACTTCACTTGTTGTGGCAGCACTTGTCACTGTTAGACTCTAAACCCTGCTTTTATTGTGTAGATGTGTGTATATGTGTCTGTGTGTGTATATAAATATACGTATCCCCCTGCAAAGGTCACACTCCTGCCATTTATGACGAAGTGTTCATAAAAAGCTACATGACTTTAGCACGTTATCTTTACAGATGCCTTATTTACCTTATGTCTGTGCATGCCAGAACTGCATCCTCACTAAAATGCTATTGCATAGCTTACAATCAATAGCTCTTTACTAGAAAATCTAATTTTTACATAGTTTGAATTTTGGCTAACCAGACCTTTCGTAATCAGTTGCACTTAAATCAGTATTATTCTTTTATAAAGCAAACATGTGTCCAAGCCTTATTACTAAGTTTTACCTAGGGATATGCTGTCACTCAGGGTGAGATATCTATGAAGTATAGCTAAGCCGAGTTCAGAGGGACAGGAGAAAATCCTGCTGTATGTCTTTTCTGATGAACCACTGAAAGCAAGTAGATGTAGAACGTAGGTTCTCCAGGACTCTTCTTTGCTGTCAATCCAAGAAAGTACAGTTCTTTCTGAGTTCTATTTCAGGTGTTTGTATTAACATTTGAACATTAAGGAAAATATTAAATCAGAGTCATTGACTATTTCAGGTTGAAAGGGACTCATAAAGATCATTGAGGCCAACTCCCCATCTTGAGCTAACTAGTGATCTAAAAATTGCCAAAACTGGATATTCTGCCACGTAGCTTTATATGCAACTGCCACTGTCTCAGTCACTGTTCTCATTTCTTCTTATCTTGGATGCCATCCTCCCCATATTGGATGGGGAATTGAACTGGATCCAAATGATCTGGTCATGTAATTTTTTTTGTAATCCCTATTTTTGATTACTTATTTATTCTTCAATCTCTTCAACACAATTCTGAATACTTAGAAGCCCAGGCTGGGTCTAACTTGAAAAAAATCATCCAGCAAGCAACCACACACCCTGACATTTCTGTTGTTTCTGTTATCTGAAGGGAGACTTTGTCTGTGGATCTTGTTTTGTAACTTCAAAATGGGTATATTCAACTGATGGAAAAATGTAATTACTGTCCTTAAGATAATTTATCACCAAACTACATTTGTGACATCAGCCATTATGAGGTCTAATGCATGTAATTGGCAAATGTGTTTGCATCGCATACTTTATTCTAATTGACATCTACCATATTGCTGCTGACAGCCTTTCAGCCCAGATGAATGCTTTTTGCCAAGAGCTAATACTGCTTTGCTGAGGTAGGCATGCATGGACACATTGTGGTGAAGATACAGAGTAAAAATTTACTGTGGTTTTTTACTGCTCAGGTGTCTAGTCACAAGTTCTGAATAGTGAGGCTTTGACATGCATCAAGTAGATTTGTGGCAGTTTGACAGTGTCACTTTTGAGGGTTTGTACAGTACACCAAAAGAAGACCATCGAAATACTGAAAGGTTACTATGTGATTTGAAGCCCAGATATAATTCATGCAAGGCAAAACTTCAGGAATTGAATCACTGAAGAAAAATACTTTACTTAAGAAACTATTAGACATTTTCTTTCTTGTAATAAGATTACATTTTGTCATCAGTACTCGTGGAAGAGGACAATGAAAGTTAATTTTATGAGTTAGTGAAGGCCATAAGAGACTTTCTAAAGCCATTACATAGTCAACATACCTACTACAGTGACATCCTGTCAAATCATAAAGAGTAGCCTGTCACTCTTGCTGAACTAAATCATGATGTACTGTTGCACGTAGGCAAAGGTCTTTGGTAATAAAGATAAAATAACTGTAGTGTTAGTGAGATCAGGATGTTTGTATTTGGTGTCTCGGCTATAATTAATTCACCCAAAAATCTTCAGAGGAAAAGTTAGTGAAACATAGTACTACTGTGTTAAAGTAGTTGTTCAGTTCAGATAAAAGAAGTATATTGAAAGTGTACATTACATTAAATTGACACAATATAGTAAACATTAAAACATGAAAGCTGTACATTAAGCCAGGTTTTATAGACATTTGGGTCTAAAAAAAATAAGTCTTTTGTTACCAACATTTGCAGTACTCCTTTTTTCCTATATATTAAGGCATATTTTTCTCCTTCTGACAGAGTTCCTTGAAATTTCTTGCTATACATGATAAAAATCAGTCTAAATTGTAAATTTAGGCTAAAGCAAAGTCTTACTTCATAATTTGAAGGTGCTATTGGTTTCAAGTGTATTTTAAATTGCTTTTCACCATGTTCTTTGCAGTTTGCAATAATCAAGAACTTAACTTTGAAAAAACAAGATTTTGTTTCATTTTAATACACCTTTTAAATTCAGTAGCTAAAAGCCGGCTGAGGGCACTATACGTGAAATATGTTGTCCACAGTAGATGGAGTATTCTGGATTCATTCGGTCATACCTGGATTTTATTATAACTCTACAAGGGAAAGAAATGGCTAGAAACTTTCCTCCTGATTTTCATAAAAGGTTTAGTTTAGAGAAACATACTTAGTTTTAAAAAGTTCTACAAGTCTACAAGTAAGGATTGTTCATATTTTTGTGGGTGTTGGGTAGCAAACCTTTCTCACAAGTTCTCATATCATGCTTATAATAAGATATTGATTAAATTGCTATTGCTTTAACTCTCAGGCAGCATTAACTGCATCATAAAATCTTAGAATCATTAAGGTTGGGAAAGAGCTCTGAGGTCATGAACTCTTTATGGCGTCATCTCAACATACATATACGTCTCTTACAACATACATACTGTTCAAAAGCCTTTTTGTATATTTTTATACTCTCCATATGTGAGGTATGTGGGCTTCCAGAGACCACTTATAACACATGAGGAATTCAGAAAGTGTGATGTTTAGCTGTGCAGCAGTAAAAACGTACAATTAGATTCTTCATAAATAAAATATATGATATTTTCAAGCCGCAAGCATACTTTTCACCTTGACAATTTTTTTCTGGTTTGTGCTTCTTCACAGCATTTTCTCGTAGATCTTATTGGAAGTGAGCTTCATATTTTTACCATAGTCATTGGACATAATTTTTCTAGAGATGCCGTGTTTTTTATAACATACAGTGTACAAAAAAGCTGTTAGAAAATGAAATCATATCTTTCCTATTTTAAAAGGCAAAAAATGATAGCAATAATAAATACGATTTTATAAAACTAAAAATGTGTTACACTGTAAATGATAGATGTATAACCAAATGAAATGTGTCTGAAGGTTGCCTTAGTTATCTGCATGGAAAACGATTGAAAAAAATGGTAAGAAATCACAAAAGTAGGTATTCCTAAGAAATCAAATAAAATACAATTTTTTTTTAGCATTTTGCTAAAATAAATAGCAACTCTTCTTAAATTTTAAATGACACAGTTTCTCAGATTTGAGATCTGCTTTTTGCTCAATTGCATCTATAACCTGCATGTGTCCATTTCAGATAGCAATATCTATTTGCAAAGGAATTTAGCTTTCCATCTGTTTTAAATATATAACAGCCATATTACATAGTTTATTTTTAAATATCTTTCAAATTTTCAAAAACTCTCTAAATAAACACTAGCTGTAATTTTAGGTTTTATCAGAGTTGTTTTTAGGACACAAAGAGTATCCAGAGGCCATCCACTCCAACATCCTACTCAAAACAGATACAGTGACATCAGGGTGACTAAGGCTGTGTCGAGCCTTGAACAGTCCCAGGATGGCTTCCACCACCTGTCTGGGCAGCCTGTTGCTGCTTTTAACCACCATCATGGTAATTCCACACACCACCCACCTCCCTGAATATCTGATAGAAATTTCTCATTTTTCCATTTGTGTTTTTTACTTCTGTCCTATCACAGAGCACCTCTGAAGGGAGTCCGGAGACATCTTCTCTTGTCTTCCAGTGAAGTGTTTTTACCTAGTAAAAAGGTCACCCTTTAGCTTTCTCATGTTCACGCTGAACAGGCCCAGTTCTCTCACCCTCTCCTTGCACACCATGCTTTCTAGTACCCTGAGTATCCTGTTGGCTTTTCGCTGGAGTCACTCAGTATGTTGATATCCTTCATGTGCTAGGTAGCCCAAAAGTGGGTGCAGTACTCCAGATATGTCTCACAAGTGCCAAGCAGAGGGAAAGGATCACTTTTCTGAATATGCATTGCCTACGAGTTTTAATAATGCTAGGATACACTCAGCCTGCTCTTTATGGGCACACCTGCTGGTTAATATTCAACTTGTCCAGCAGGACCCTCAGGCCGTTCTTTGCACTGCTGTTTGCCAGAGAGTTGTCCCCTCAGCCTGCCCCTCGCCTTGCTGCATGGGGTGTTTCCATCCCAGGTGCAAGGCCTTGTACATGCTCGTGTTGAGAGAGCTTCTGGTCAGCCCATTTCTCTGGCCCGTTCAGGTTCCTCTAGCTAGTCCTGCCACCCAGTGTATTGACTGCCTCCTCCAATTCAGCGCCATCCTCAGGCTTGCTGAGAGTGCTCACTGTCACCCAGGTTGTTAATGAAGACACTAAACTACTGCCCACCAGCTGGACTTTGCACCGGTGATCACAGTTCTTAGAGTTTTGGCAGTCAAACCAATTTTCTGTTCACTTTAGGCTCCACTTGTCCACCTTGTTTCTCATCAGTTTTGTGATAAGGAGACAATTGGAGACTGTGCCAAAGGCCTGGCTAAAATGAAGATGCACAGCATCCACTGCCTGCCACAGCTGCCAGTCACCTCACCACAGAGGGCACTGAGGTTGATCAGGCATGATCTGCCCAGGCAAGAAATGGTTTCTACAACTACCTGGTCCACAACTTTTCCGGGGACACAGTTAAGGCTGACCAGCCTGCAGTTCCTTGGATCTTGCTTTTTACCTGTCGTAAAGAGGAGCATGGCAGCAACTGCCTTCAAGTCATCAGAAACATTTCAAAAAGGACAGGCAACATTGTCACAGAGACACCTGCCAGCTCCATGAACACCTCTGGGGATGCCGTGCACCAGGGCCATGAACTTTACATGAGTCTAAGTGGGTTAAGTAAGTGATCCACTCCTCTTTCCACTCCTGCAGGAGCTACTTCATGTCCAGAAAATTCCTTAAGCAGCTTAGGGACCCTGGAGGCTTGAGGAGGAGCCTTACCAGTGGAAAAAAGGCTTGGAGTACCTCTGCTCTTGTCTCTAGACCTGCTGTCCTGCAGGACAGTGGCAGTAACCTCCCAGTGCCCCCTCCCTGCCCCTGGTGTGCAGCCAGCCACTCCCAGCCCCCATGGACGTGCTCCAGCTGCTGCTCCCTGCGGCCTCACCCTCCCGCACCCGCTGTGGGTCCACAGCAGCTCCCGGCAAAGCCAGAGCCAATACACCTTGTCCTGCCCTGTCCCTGCCTCACCGCACCTCTCTTTCTCACTGCAAGGCTTTTAGGAGATTGTGACTGACGTTTTCTAGGCAGGTTGTGTTTTGTCATGGAAAAGGAAAAAATAGTTAAAAAAACTCCAGACTTGGAAAGGGAAAAGAGTGTGTGAGGGTGCGTTTGGTGTTGGTATTTTTTTAATTTTATTTTTTAAGTTTTATTTATTTATTTGGTTTATTTATCTATGTGCTTTGTGAGTGATGTTGAGTAGAAGCCCAGGCATGTGCTGCTGGAAGATAAGAAAAATAAGGCAAAAAAGGAGACTGGAATGAACAGATAATATTCTGACACATTTGATAGATATTCCTTATCTGGGATGCTATTATCATGGAAGTAGTAGAATTACAGGGCTGAACTGCTTTTGTTAGGGTCATTTTATATGTTAAGGGTGGGATATTACAGAGCAGAGAAGCCAGAGAAAGTCTTACAAAAGAAATTAATCCAGTACTTAAAATGAGATACAGATGTTAACATAGTCTTCTTGCCAGGGATAGGTGATATTTCTTATGCTTTCACATACCAAAGGGACAACTATCCCAAGGCCTAGTTTAGGCAGCACATTTGTTTTAGACTTACTGTCCTGTTTTAAACTTTTCTTAGACAGTGGATTTTGTTTTTTGCTGAAAATCCAGTAGAAGTATACAATGCCCACTAAGGCTTGTGGAAAGTTGTAGTCCCTAATTTCCATCCTAATATTAAAGAAAGCAAGTTAAGCTTATAGATCAGAGAGGATAAAGTGTTGAGAAGGAAGAAGAAGGGCGCAACTGAACTGAGAAGGGTGCAACTGAGCTGGAGTAGCAGAGAAGCTGAAAAATATGGGCAACAAAGGCACATAAAACTATTTGTTGCAGTGAACATGCAGTTCATTAATTTATTCAAGAGGAACAACATCCTTCACCAGTTTCTATGACAGGGTAAAGGAACACCAGACAATGTGACGCTTGCTATTAAGTTTAGCTTGTTAGGAGAATCAGCTGAGGAATGGGCTATGTTATGTAGGTCTTCATGCACACGTGTACACATGTAGTTAACTGAGACCTCCCTGTATTATCTTTCCTGTGAGCTGGCACAGGTGAACCTGGGCAAATGAGACACTTGTTCTGAGTGGTCTTGGATTCATCTGGTTTTGTCTCCTGTGTTCTTTCTTATAATTAAAATACTTCCTGTAATCTAATGAATATACTTCTCTTATTTAAAGAGCTCCACCCAGCAGTCTAATATAGATGTCCCAAAACAGAAACATCCATTTTGAAAATCACTTGTATTTAAAAACATATCAGAATTCATTTTCATTTTTAAACGTACTCAAAAATTTGGAAAATCCCTTCTGTGCATGAAAATTAGTGCAGGCTAAACAGCTAAAGATGCTTTTAAAGGAAGTCTCCACTGAAAGATCAGAGGAGCTGGTGGGACAAATCTACATACAATTATATAAAACCTTAAAAATTAAACATAAGCAGTTAATTACCTATCTCCTATTCTGTTAGCCTCTTTGTGTGAGGTAAGAAGTGTCTTTTCCAACCTAGTTGATTCTGTGTAGAAAGCCATGGAAGATTCAGGGATCAATACTGGAATCTAGGATGGGTGATGTTAGAATCCAATAATTTTTGTAAATATAACAGATTAATCACACAAAAAACAATGAACTTCTCTTATAAAACTAAATACAGATAATCTAACTGTGAGGTTAAGCTCAACTAGAAACAAAGAACTATCTTTTATTTGGGTCTTAGGGGCAAAGAGTATTTGATTTATAATGACAGAAAGTATGCATGAAGGAATAAACAAATCTTTACATGGTGTATAGTAACATCATGTTTGAGAACTTAAGGATGGTGAAATTTCAAAAGCTCAGAAAAGGGCTGACAGTAAGACCTGAAGAAATATCCAAAGAATTGTACATAGTTGTCTTACCTGAATTTCCCTGAGGGACCTGAAATTATCAAACTATTCTTTATACACATCTGCAAGAGATACTGAGATTGAACAGCTAGCATCGATTTCTGGGGAATAAGTCAGTCCTATTCTATCTCTTTAAAAACTGCAGCAAGCCTTAAGGGTTAGAAGATATACGACTTTAATTTTGTAAACTGCAATTTTGATAATTAAGCATGGCATTCTTTTAAGCAAGCTAGGGAACTGTGATCTAGGTAAGATTAGACTAAAAGTGTTATTCAAGTTTTTTGGGTTAAAAAGATGTGATATTTATTTGCAGTCACTCTTTTCCACAGTAACTGGGGTGGGAGGAGGAGTGTAATTCTGTAAAAGTCTGTACTGGGTGTAAGATTATTCTGTGGCATTGTTGATAGTTTTGGAAATAGAGTAGATGGTAATTTTGCTGCTGTCCCTTAGAAGACAGGACTCAGGCTTAAAATAATCATAATAAATTGTAGAAATATTGGAAAATAATAGACATACAATTTGGTGAGAACAAGCACAGGCACTAAGTAGGAATAATTAACAGAACAAATGCAAGATGGGGAATTCCTTCTAATACTTCAGGGAGGAATATGGGGACAGCATATTTACCATACCATACTGTTACATGTGTAGCTGATTCCATATTTTTTGCTTTCTTACACAAGTGTTTTCCTTCCTTTCAGCAGTAGCAGATCTCTGGCAGACATCTTTTGACAAATCTGAAAACACATCACGCCTCTATCACCCTTTATGAATTTGAGGCACGACATACTAATTTCTGTTTACGGGGTTGATAGTCTGTGGCAAAGGCACAAGGGATAGAAACTGCTGAAACAAGATCCAATTGATCTCTACAGATCTTTAGGAGCATAATGTATAAGCATCCAGTGAAACAACTTGGAGGCTCAAGTTGTCTAAGTTTCTGAAAGGACATATAAAACATGCCCGGTTATTGATTGTTCATTAAATTAAAGATTAAAGGCATCAGAAGAAGACTTTGAACCAAGTTTATTCAACCTAAGAAATGGGAAGAATGAGGGTAGGAATATATAAAATTGTTGAGAAAGGAGATCAGCATAAACTGATTTAGGTATGACAAGAAGTAGCAGGGATTAATTTGCAGCAGTAAGATAAAGTAAGAATGGTTATCTCCCGGGGTAGATTTTTTTTATGTGGAGGGTGGTCCAGCTTTGACTTCAGCTACTTGAAGGGAATAGTATTGACCCTTGTCACTTCTGGTTTAGATGTGAAGATACATCTGAACCCTGCCCCCTTTATGAAATACCAAGACAGACCATTATTATGCTTTATTCCTGACTTTTCTACTTTCTGTAGAATTTTGCTAAGTATGTAAATAAGATCAAAAAGAAGAGAAGCTTCTTCTGTTTCTACTGAAAGACAAAAATTATGAATTATCTCTACTGTTCATGTCTGTTTACTTCATATAATCTATATACTTCAGTTATTCTACATGCTGAATGGAAACACGGTTTTGCTGTTTTGGACGGCTGGACGAGTTCCCTCTGTGGTCATTATGTTTCTTCTCTCAGGCTGCCAGATGGCTGTTTAGGTGTAATGATAACATCTGTTTGATTCTACTTGGCAGTCTTGAGATTGAAGAACTCTGCAATCACTTGGGTACTACAGAATTAAATGAAGACAAAATTGGAACTGTTGTCTTCTATAATTCCATATGGATGAATAATTGTATGGACTTTGCTGTAAATTATTGTTCAACATATTCTCATTTTTTCATTTCTAATAATTTGGTTTATTTTATTTTCTATATTTAGTTGTACTGACTCTGTACTGGTTATTTCCTAGGTGTATCTACAAAAAGATAGAAAATTGATCACAAGAGCAGAGCACGCTCTGGATTTTCTTCTGATGCGCAGACCACACTGATTGAAGTATTGAATCCTTTTGCTGCAGCACCTTCCTGTAAGTGGGCTCAATCACTGGGAAACATATTATAAAATTTTGTTGGGTTTCTGTGTAATTCAGTACTCCGCAAGGAAAATGGCTAATTCAGTATTCTTCCAGAGAAACAGTTACGTATATTTATATGCACACGTAAGAAAGAACAATGCGAAGGTTTAAAGCTTGTTCTGATGTTCCTCCACTGCCTTTTCTGAAATTCAGATTGGGAAAGGAAAATCATGAGTCACAGGCATTATTAGCCAGTTTTTGGAAGTGGTAACTCTGTATACTATAGGAGATGAAATAATGAATTTGTAAGGCAAGAAAAGCAAGAAATAGAATTGTAACACGAAGGGATTGTAGAGGTATCTGTATTTTTTCTTATCAACTTCTCTCTGTGCCACTAAGATAACAACTAGTTGTAATCTCTTCTAGCTAGAGGTACACAATATGGACACTCACAGCATAAATATTGTCCATGGCTGCCCTTGGCTATGTGCCTCACAGTTAATGTTAAGGGACACAGACAGATAGTTCTGAGATGATCAGAGAGACAGTCTAAGGGTATGTTGTGATTAGTAAATACTGAATAGCTACTACAAGCGGAGATATAAATCTCCTTATTGTTATGGGAATGAATGGATACGTGGAGATATTTTGAATTCATGATGTATCCAGGTTTATAAATTAAGGCCTTATATTGGCAGCATGTATTTGGATTGACATACTAGTTTTCTGGATTCAGAGTTAAAAGTTCATGGAATTATTGTGATTTATTAACGTAAAAATTTTTTTGAACAATTTTGTATTGGTTTATTTGGTAGTCATTTTATATGTTTGAAATCTGTAGATATGTGAATTTTCCTAGATGATAAAAACACATGGTGTTGATTAGGGGATACTATACCTATATTCTTTAGAAGTTTGACTCTTTGAAACTCAGATGTTGATGTTGACTGGACTATTCAGTGCAAAGGAATTAAAAGTTGGGTCCAAAATTATGAAATAAAAATTTTTATTTTATTGAGCATTTAACTTGTCATTTTCAAACATATCAGTGTCATTTGTGCACTTTATTTTCTGTCATATCATAACATACTTGCATCTACTGAAACAGCTCTTGAATATTCAGTAGTATTGTATTGTTGTTTTGTTTGATTTTTCCCTTAAAATTGACTTTTTTTGCAGGGATCTAGGGAACATAACTTGCCATCTGTTGCTTAAATCTTTGTACATCTCTACTGGGTTGAATGGATAGTCTTTTTAGCCTGGTTTCATGATTTGGAAATAGGAAGTGATGCTTTGAGACAAGGTGTAAGGTTTCCTTATTGCTCATTTGTTTATTGCGCTCCTTGCATTTGAACCCTCTGTAAGGAGTGGCATTTGAAAAGAGGGAAAGGTCTTGCTGAGATGTTTCTAAAACTTGTATGGTAAAGAATGGTTGAGCGGGGGGTAGGGAGTTGCATATTGACTGATTTTCTGTAGGGTCAGTTTAAACTGTATTAGATGGGGGAGTAAAAAATTGCAGTTATCTCTGTTATGGGAGGAACTTCAGCCAGAGCTCAACACTTTCTTACATACTAAAAACATTCAACTGTCAGCTGTAGATTTGTCAGAAACAATGTATCATAAGTTTTCTCATACTGCATGAAAATTCTTGCTGCTAGTGGCCACCATGAGCGGTTTGTAAACCTTTTCAGCCTGGGTATTCAAAACCCAGTGTCGCCAGAGGAACGCTGATATATCTGTAAACACAGGGAGATGCAGCTGGGGGAACTGAAATGCCTGGGTCCAGTCAAATGAATGAAGTGTTTGCCTCTTGTTCTCAGCTTTCTGTTTGGTGTTTTAGGTATGTTTGTAATACTTCAGTGTGCTTTTAATGGCAGAGTTGTTTTTCAGTGCTAAGCATTTGTGTATAAAATAATTGAAGTTCATACAATAAACCATAGTTCAATTTACTTGAACATGTAAATTGGCTCATTTATGAGTCACTCTTGCATGACTAGTACAGCAGTATTCCACATGATAATTTAGGAAGTGTACAGTAATTGACATATAATAATATTGAAACAGATTGTCCAATACATTTATTTCTTGGACAAAAACTGATCTATTTATATTTGTTGAATTCTCTACTGCTTTCTCATGGAAGTGAAAGTATATTTATTAAAACAGCAATGACTGTGAAGCCTAGTGTGGTAAAATTTGATAATTTCTTTTGTCAAAGAAGCAAATCATGAGATTAACTCGAGAGTAATTGTTAAATTTAAAGTGCAAGGTAGGGGGAACACAAAAAAGGCTTTATGATGAGTTTTTGTCAATCTGTATAATTTTTCAGTTAAGCAGTCATAAATCAAGGAATACTGTATTTTTTGAGGCTCATTAAAGAGACATTATACATTAGAATAGTGAGGCAGTCAGCATAATGAAATGATGAATGCCTATAACTATCTGTATGTAAATGATGAGAGACAGATTTGCTGGTGCTACAGAGGAGAATAGCAATCTATTTGACAGTTCCCTGTAGGTGCTACTTCTGGATACAACTGACAGATGTTGAATGTAAACCTCTTCAACAGCAAGCACTTATTAGCACTCAGTGGGGAAAAAATGGCAATATAGAATAAGACAAATAGCAGATAATGCCATTTAAATAACTTTGTTCTTACGAAGGTTTATTGCCAATATGTTAAAGCCTGGAAGGTTGGGTTTTTGTTTGGTTTTTATTGACAAAGCCTAGGTAGGTAAGAGAACATTTTGGGATTTAGAAAACTGTAATTTGAAACATTTAAGAAAATTCATTCAGTATTATAACTTGATGGAAAATCTGTGTATGTGCCCTTCCATCAACACACTTCTTTTGAAATGTTATTTGGTAAATATTTGTTGAATCATTATGTGATAAATGTCAGTATTGTGTGTGTTTGCTGACTTTAACAAATTAGTTTTAATTGTTGTTTCCTTTCTTTTTCTCCTCCCATGATAGAAAACTCTAGTCTTTCAGATTTGTCATTTTAATGGAAAAAGACCAGAAGTAGTTAATGAAACCTGGTTAGCAATAGCAAACATTTTTAGGACATCTTGTGATTTTATTTCTAGGCTATTTGTCTCAATCCTAGCCTGAGATGCTACTCCTAGAAGTATAAAATATTAATCTGTGTGAGATTCACAATAATACAACTCTTCAACAGAGATCAGCATTAAAGTATTTCAGGAAACTATCAGAACCACTTGATTTATTTCTAATCCTACTTTGTAATAGATTAGGTTAGGGATTTATATTTCTTTAAAGTATGAATCTAGGCACTTGAATTGATTTTTCAAATTGTCAAAGCTTACTTTTTATTTTTTGAGATAGCCTGTCCTTAATGAATTTTTTTTCTAGCTGCTAGACAAGCTGCTTGAAAGGGTAGAGATTAAGCCAGCACTAAGAGTGACGCAATGTCTACGTGTTTAGATGGCCTTATGTCTTTTAGTATTATGAAATCTCTGACACTGTGTCTGCTTTTTCCTTGTTATCTTTCGTCAACTGTTTAAAGCTACCTTGTGTTGCTTGCACTAAATCTTTTTGGAATTTAGTGTTTCACAGCACCACTGCAGATTTGTAATCCCCTTTCTTGGTGTTAAATTATCAGCCACATATGCACTGTGTCTAACTTCGTGGACATATTTACTGTTCCCTGGCCACTGTGCTTGCTAATTTGTTTCTTTATTGCTTTGCCTTGAATTAGGGAATAACCGCCCTCTCTTTCCTCAATTCTTAAAGGAATAGCTAAAGTTTATTCCCTTGTACTTCTTGTTCTTAGTTGTCACTGTTGCAAATTAAATCTAGATTATTTTCTTCATGTAGATAGATCCTGGTGAATATTCATGTAGAACAGCTGAGGTTCAAGAATGTCAAATGTGAATATCATCTCAGTGGGGAGAGTAAATAAATACATTTATGGTAGAATTTAAGCAATGATCCATGACTGCAACAGGCTTCTCATATAGCCAGATTTTGGAAGTAAGGAGGAGTTCATAAATCTAGAAATGTATTATGATCGTATTAACCTATGTTCATTAAATGATGAAGGGCTTAAAACTATTGCTGAATTTTATCTCCTTCTCTTTGCAAGACAGTAGAGTTGCAAACATTTATATTAGATAGAAGACCTTTCTGTGCATTTCCTGGCTTAAGTTTTGCTCCCTTTCCTTTGCTTCTTCTACTCTCAGCTGTGTAATAATCCCTCTTACGTGAGATGCCACAAGCATTTTCTAAACTGTCTTGACTATCTGGTTGAGCCAATATCTGAAACATTTTGAAAGAAGTGAAAACATCTAACATGGACCTTTACATGACAGATAACAAAGTTAGACCATGTGCAATATCTTAAAAAAAAACCCAGACAAAAACCAGCAACGTGTTCTATAGAAATCTCCTAAAATTATGTGTTTGAACATTTTATGCCCCAAAATATAAGAACCAAACCAGCTTTTTTTCGTTCAACCCTTTAGAGCTTCCATGTTGCCAGACAAAGTAACTGAGATCAGAGATTACTGCATTTGAAATTAAATTCTGTCTGTTCCTCGGAGGCTGGTTCTATATGATCCAGTATGTTCCTATATGATACTGTGTAAAGCACTCGAAATGAGTCTTTTATGATTTTTCTGATGACTGCTCTTATTTGATGAGTCAAGGTTTACAAGTTATTCACTAGTTTTAAGAATACACTTAATATGCATATATGATTATAAACTTTACATAAATATAGTGCCTAAATATATTCAAAGTATACAGAGTGTATATAGTCTTGTAAATATAGACTAAATATGCAGTGTATAAATTTATATTTAGTATTTTTTTTTTAGGAGAACAACTACAGGTCAATAATGTACTGTAGAATGTAATTGCTTCCAATAGTTTGAAAAAATTGCTTTGAAATGTCTCACCAAACTTTTTTAACGAATAAGAAAGCATACAGAAACATATGTGTTTCATTGTTTCATTATTTCTGCTTACAGTAAAATAAATAATAAATTTAGTACAGTGACATCTATGTAAACTGCTGAAGAATGATGCATTTTTCATTAAATATTGTGTCAAATCACTAAGGAAAATCCATACTAATGAAAAATAAATTGAAAATACATTTGTATGTTATGTTGAGAGTTTTATTGCACTGTCATTGCATTTTAAAATCAATTTTCTTCTCAGTTGTAGTAGAGTACTTGAATAATTTTTGACTGAGATTAACATTAGATACTACTAGCATTATTTATATATCAGTTAAATCTGACTGTTAATCTACAAGTAGAAGTATAGTTTTAAATCTAACGCTTTTGTCAGTTATATTTATCTGAACTTATGACTTTACTAATTGCAAAAGAATTGAAATCACTTGGATATTGTTTCTCTTTTACTCAAAAAAACCCCTTTGCAGAATGTAATAAAGAAATGCTATGATGCTCATCCAACTATTTCAACTATTTCTTTTTTAGAACTGAATAATATGTTTAAATGATATTGAAGGTCAGTTGTATGAACTGAGTTCTACTGTGTAAGTGTGCCCGGGGAGAACAAAATTAAAATATAAACTCGAGATATAATAATATTTCATTAATACTTATTTCAAATAATCAAACAATTAAAACAGTTTAATTTGTGATTGATTCTAATGGCAGTATTTTTACACTAATAATATTTTGGGTTAATTGAATTTCTGTAAACAAGATGCTTGTGGATTTATCAAACAAAAGTCAAAAAAGTAATATGAGCCCATTCCTTGAGGCTTGGGCTCTCCAACTTTTACAAAAAACATTTGGGATTTCACTTGTAAGAGGGCATTCTGACTGGACCCAAAAGTCATTCTTCATGAGTGGTGTCAAAATAAAGAATGTTAGTGCTCATCTGGGAAAAGGAAAGCATATATTTAGGCAACTTGTTACATCAGATAACTTTTATTTGTTTCTATTAAATATTGCTGAAGCCCACAAATACAGAAAATACAAATCTCTGTATGGATAAGCTCACACATAATGTCTTTGTTGGCAGTTTAAAATGTAGCTTTTTGGGTTAGACTGAAAAAAATCACAAATGCATATTCAGCAAAAGATTCCATTCATGCAGTGCTATCCAGCTGAAGGGAGGCCTGAAATTTAAACCACAGAGTATCCTGGGTCGGGAGGGACCCACAAGGATCAGCTAGTCCAACTTTAACTGAACGGCCCATACAGGGATCGAACCCACAACCTTGTCGTTATCAGCACCATGCTCTAGTTTCCCTTGAATAGAAAACGAATAACTGTTCTTCAATCCTTTCAGCATAAAAGCATAGTTTCGTGGTAACAATGGAAGGAGACTCATAATGATTGGTTGCTTCACTGATGCTTTTAAAATTTGATAGCCCAGCAGCAGGAGCCACTGTATGTTATCATTGCCTCACATTTGTCAGTCTGTACTTTGTCTTTTTAACAGTGAGGACACAGTTTTAGAACTTCACTGCCAAGAGATGACAGTTAAGGCAAGACTATGGAAAATATGCATATGGAAATGAGTGACAGTTTTATCTTAAGACTTTTCAAGATTTCGAGAATAGAGTGTCTATATAAGCAGTCTCAAAGGAGTCTTTTGTTTTTCTGTTTCAAGATGTAGAAGAATTTTTAGCATAAAAATTAAGTAGAAAGACATAAAGATTTATGACTGGTACTGAAAATGCTGTGGACTGAGCAAGTGGATTGCACATACTCTATGTTTCCTCTTTAGCCATTGTAAAATGTTGGCATTCATAACTGAGACTGACTGTGAAGAATTGTGGGGAAGAGAAGAACTAAAATTGTAACTAAATGCAAGAAAACAGTAGAAAAGAATAAACAATAGGGAGAATATGACTTCGGACACCAGTGAAGAGGATGAGATGAAAGGTTGCTTGAAAGGGAGAAAGATAATGAGAACTTTCTTTCCCATCTTGGTTTTAGACACTGCCGTAACCTGAGGCAACCTGTTTGACATTGCAAAGCAGAAGCAATTATCTGTTTTACTGAAGCGATTTTCACCTGAAAGGAATGGAAATTAGAAAATGGAAAGATGAAAAAACTAGCGTAGGAATGCTGTACTAGTGAGTGTGTATTTAAAGTCTAGTAAATCCAGATGAGATGCATCATTTGGTAGTAGCAAAGCAAATGTAAATATTAGTTCTCTAAAAATGTCTTCAAATGCAATTAAATATATAGAGGTAGATATTTTGCATTCTTTTATATGTGTCTCTATACGCATCCATTTTCATAGTTTTGATGCACACATCAATAGTAACTGAGTTTTATTACCTACCTTCGTTTTCTGGTGAACTTTAACCAAGTTTTTAGCTTCAAAGTTGCATTTTATCATTATATTTGAGTGATAATCCTGCAGTAGGCCCATTGCAATGGAAGTGCTTGCACAGTAGCCTTGAATGCCTCACATTTCCCCCCTCTTATCAACTGCACCAGACCAAGCTATGTTTAATAAATACATAGTGTTTTAGTTTTTTGACACTAATTTAAGAGGTAGACAAGAAGGACAGAAAGAAAAGCTTAGATTAAACTAAAAAAAACCCCATTTTAATTTCTGAAATGAATCAATTAATGTTTTTCTACTTGTTGCAATGTGAATGAGATTGCATAACCTCTCTAAGGAAAAGCAATTTAGATTCACAAGAGTCTGGAGTGGATGTTTTACCTCATCTCACTGATAGGCATTTTATTTTTAGTAGCTATATTTCTATAGTATTTGACTGAAGGAAACAGACTTCTCTCTTATTCTGAGAGGATTTGATTCTCTATTTTAATTAAGAGCACCTTTTCCTACTTTTCCTATTAATCTATCTTTATCTCAATGAAGTTTTCTTGCTTTTACCCCTCTGATTCCCTCCTGAATCCTGCTGGTGGGGGGTGAGTGAGTGGCTGTGGGGTACTTAGTTGCTGGCTGGGGTTAAACCATGACAGGAGGCAAAGGCAGCTAACAGGAATAAAATTTTCATAACTGATCTTAAGAGCAAACTTATTTTTTGTCTGAGTTGAAAACATATATTGTGTAAAAGAGGCAAGATCATAATAAGGAATAACCTGAAGTTTGTAAAGTAAACAAACATACAAAAGCTATTAAGACAATGGAATTTTATGGATTTTTAACTGGATAAGGCAGTTTTTCTAGTGTGCTTTAGGTTAAACACTAACATAAATATAAATTTCATACTGTATATAGGCATGGTTTTGTGTCTCTATGGATTTAAAATTAACTCTGTGTTGAGATTTGTTTTGTGAGTAGGAAATAACACAATCATGGAAAAAAATATTGTAGTGAGTTGCATTACTGTTAACATAATAAATAAACCCAATAATAATTTGACCACACAAACATCTGTATTTGTTTTGATTTCTGGAAGATAAAATTAAAAAATTTGAAAGTTAATTATTCAAAATCTCACATTAAATAAAAACACCTTAGTTGCTTTTTTCTCCATAAATGCCTGTCATCTTTGTTTAGCTTCAGTCCCCCAAACATGTAGAGACATGGAAACTACAAATATGCTTGGTTTTATTTTGGATTATAGCTGGTTTTTATAAACTACTTTGATATCTTTGACATTTTCCATCTTTTCCAGCAGTTTTTTCAGTTGATAGCAGCAAGATGAAAGCTGTCATCTTACGTTAATGCTAAAGTTTTTAATAAAGGAACTGAGCAATCCCTTTGCATAGTCCTTTATGTCTCTCTAGAAGGATAATTATCATATTCACATGACTTTCTGGTGATCTCAGTAAGGATGAACACATGCACACACATATGTGTACATGCACTGAGATATGATAGTGTGGATATGAAGATGTGTGCATGTAGACACTATTTCAGTTATGTTTTTAATTGAAAGGGAAAGAACACATGAATACAAAAATAGTGTTACATCTCCAGCTAATAATGACACTACTGGTGGAATAATGTTTTTCTTGTATTCATTTTCATTTTGGATTTTATTTTACTGCATCTTTTACCAAATCTCATCAAAATCTAATTCTAATTTCATTTGGACCTGTTCACTTGAAAATGTAAATCAGACTGGTTTATATTTACCTGATTATGTAACAGTTTGTTAGAATTCAGTAGGACTGTTTTCTTGAACAGCAATCCAATAACAGAACTATACAACCAATATCATACATTGGCTCATTAAGGGAGATACTAATAGAACTACTCACTCCATTTGCCTTAGCACACCCATAAAGTTTTTATAAATTCTGTTAATCTACAGTGGTGTGTTTAAAGGCTTCAATCTATGTCACTTTCATTGTTTTCCCTGGAATATAACACTTGGAAAAACTGATCTTGAAGTCCTTGCCAAAATTTACCATTTATAGACAGTGGTTTCGTCGTTCTTTTTTTCTGCTCTCTTTGTCCTGCACTTTGAATTTTTCATATTTTCTATAGTTTTGAAGGATTTAAATTTCTAAAGCATTAAATTGTTAAAATGCCTCCAAATGCTACGTATTTTAAATTGTAACAGAAAATGTCAAACAAATGCAGAATCTTTGAACAGTTACTAAATTTATTTAAATATAAAAAAGGTACTACAATTGCACTGCAAAATTCTTTGGCAAGTGATGCCCTACCAGAATGTAGCTTTCTTTTCTGCTTGATGATTGTCTGGGCAGGAGAATGGACCAAATTAATTACTAAGATTCCCTCCAGGCCTATTTTCTATGGTTCATTTTTCATGTTCTTTTCAGGCAATAATATAACCGTTAAGTTTTAGATTTTTGCAACTAAGTGGTACTTTCTGATTATAAAAATGGTTGAATTTAATATAGATGGATCACGCATTTGAATTTTATTAGGGAATAAATACTGTTGCAATGAAATTTACTTTATGTGATATATATTATTACATAGAATATTAATCAAATCAAAAATAACAGGTATTTTAGGGTCCTGTTGGATCTCTTAAAAACAGGAGTTTTTGTCTTAATGGTTTGGAAATGTTATAACCTGAAGAGTAATAGAATTAGAATGTTTATAAGGGGTAAGCACGTGCTAAGATCCTACTGGCAGTGATTAATTTAATGGTTTAGCAATTGTATTCAAACACCACTTACTCAAGTATATTCAAAAATTTCTTTTGCTTTGAGATTTAATTGTGGGGATTTTTTAATAATAACAAGTATTGTCTGTTAGTTTGTCAGCAGTAATTATTAATGTGGCAACATACTTGCAACTTTTGAAAGTAGAAGACTGGAAGAACTATATATAACTTTAACTTACATGTAATGAATTTCTACTCCTTTAGTGTAGTTGAGAGATTTCACATTTTTTCCTCCTCATACTTTGTCAAAATAAGTCAAACACAGCCTCGCCCACACTCAGAACTGTACCGAATGTTAACAGAACAAATCTGAAAACCCAGTTTTTGTGCTTGTAGCCCTTAGAAAATTTCAGGTACAAAGGGTGGCTATCAACTACTTACAGTGATTCCTTTTTGACATAAATGAACCCTGTTCTAAAATGTGGTCAAATAATACATAGATTTTATAATTTATTTTCCTGACATCTTAAGGATTCAGATTCATCAAAAGCCCCACAGTGTGTGTGGAATCAAAGTTTTAGAAATTGATCACCAGGCAGGATATTTTGGTATACAAGACCAAGTGTGTGATAACAGTAGTTGTTGACCTGCTGGGGTTTTTTTTGCTTGCAGATCATAAGACTAAAATGAAATTGTGTTTACCAGATATACATTTTTATTTTTTCATGAGCTGAAATTTCATGTTTGTTTTCTTTTTTGAGCTCTTCAAATACTTCCTTTCTATTCTCTTCCTAAAATTAAATTTCTTTGAAAGAAGAGTTTAAAGAAAAAAAATCTCTGGATGTCTTCATTTAAATGTTGCAAATAATTGATTACTAAAAATAAGGTTTCAGATACTTTGAGAATGAGATACTAAATTAATCAGGTTACAAGTGTTAGCAGAATTTCATAAAATAAAATTTTCATTATACTTCTATAAAGCTAACCTTGAAGACCCAAAGGGCTTCAGTATGTTATATTTTCTAACCTGACAGGGCTAAACCAAGGAGTCTACTCTTTGGAGAGAGTTGAAAGTGCCTCAAGAAATAAGCAGGAAAAAAGAAAAAATTAAATGCTTGGTATAGACCGAAAAGTTAGTACTTTTCAAAAACTTTCCTTGCAAGTACCAATATTGAAAAGTTTGAATTTCCATATTTTTGCAAGCAACATGCATTAAAATATTTGTTTGGGACATGAGTCATTGAAGACATGATGCAAATTAGTTTGCTAGAACAGACAGTAGCTGGAAGAGGCAGTAGTTAAATTCAGTCCTAACTACTAGTTTTTTATAAAAAACCCAGATATTTCTAATTTCAAAATTAGATCATCATGATAGTTTTTAATCTTTATGTTGATGGTTAACTACCACCTGCAGGAAAAGTTGTTAACAGTGTTAATATTTATAGATTTTCCTATAGCTGATACTTTATTTCTGATGACATTGTACAAGTGAGATTCTGGGGCCCATCCATGATGATTCCCAATACAGCCGATAGGGGAAAGCAAAATAAAGTGCGTTACCTGCCCTGAGAAATTTGACAGACCTCCTTAAACCCTGCCCATCTTCTAAAGGGAGCTCCTGTTACCTGATTCCTCAGACTTCATTTTCTAGTTGAAACATATCACGTGTCTCTGTGTGTGTATAAGATCAGGTAACTTTCTCTTTAGGGAACTTCTTCCAGCACAATGAAGTCTTGTGATCTTCTCAGTGTGCCTGAGGAGGAAATGAAGGTTTAATGTCAAGCAATTCCATCTTCAGGCTGTTCTTCATTATCTGTCACTTTCTTGTCACTTCATATTAAATGATGACAGTATAGGTGCGGTGCTGTTACTCTATTTTTGAACGAGTTTTTTGGAGAGAATGTTTGATATTTGAATAATCAAAGAAAAATTCTCCAGCACCTTTTTTTCTAAGAGTTTGTGTGACTTTCATGTGAGGTGACCTAGTCTTCGATACTATGTTCAATCAAAAAACATCATTCTTTTGAACTTCTGAGATGAAAAAAAGGGAATTTTTTTCTTATTATGTATTTATCTAATATCTTAAGTAAACATTGGTTATGCTTGTTTACAAGCTGATAGAGTAGAGAAATAAAATGAGGGATGTTCATAACTTTTTATCTATACTGTTTGGGGTTAATTGAGAGACAAAAGAGCAGAATCTTAGTAGCTTAAAACTAGTCTTGTCATTCTGTGTATGCCATTTCAATAATGGAAAGCACATTACATTCCATATGATTTGTATGTGCATAGGCAGTTTGTATAACTGGATGTCTGCCTGTTTTCCACAGGCAGGATGAGAAATACGATTTTAAAGTCTAGATGCTCTCCTCAAAAAGCAGAACCATAGTTGACCTCACTATGTGTAATTAGGAGATTAGCTGCTAAAGGATCTTTCAGATATGCTGGCTGGCCTACATTCATCCTCACTCTACCTCACTTGCTTGATCAGAGGAGTTGAACTCTCATCTTGTCTCTAAAGAAATTGTGTATAGGTTTCTTGTTTTTCTTGCAAGTGCAAGTTTTAGTATAAATACAGCTTTTCATGTGTATTTTACTGGGACAATGTATTTTTGTATTTCCTACCGCTACGAATCTGTAATCATAAAATAAAATGTAACTAAATATTATCTAATGTAACCTACTGCCGCATCATCCAGCTATTGAGTTAGTACATCTGGCTAAGATGGAGGCAGATGTTACTCCACTTGGAATGTACTTGAAATAATAATAATTGTGATGTGGAGCCTTAAAGAGTGCGCAGTAAAATTCCTGTTGTTGACCATCAAAATTGCAGTGCATCTTTTGTAGGCAGAGGGACGTTTGCTGACAGTTTTCATGTTCTGGTTATGCACCTGCTGCCAACACTCTTTGTCTCTCTGAACATGGCAGTTTGCAATGCTGGTTATAGCATGAGCAAGAGTTATGAGGTCTTCGTAGTAACCACCCCCACTGACCATGTAGCTGGAGAGCTCTCCTGCTTGTTCCCAGGAAGAATGTACACTCTCCCTGACGTTTAGTGACGGGGTAGGATTTTGTATTTCGTGGTTCAGCATGTAGCAGTTACTCTTCACATGGAAGACTCAGACTGCAATTCAGTGCCTACTTTATTAGTCAGAGAATGTGTTTCTAATGTACCCTTAGTTAGCGCAGTGAGCTATATCCGGAAAATACTTGGATTAATGTCAAGAAATTAAATTCAAGAAAGTGTAAAGGTAGCTGAGATGTCTCAATACTACTTTTGGAGTATATGTGTATATATATATGTGTGTATATACATATACATATATGTATACATGTACATATATATATATATGGGTTTTTAGTTGCCTGAAATAATTATAAAATAGGAGGGTTAACAATGCATTTTTATTATAGTGCCATGAAAGTTGTTCAGAGATAATACTCTGCGAAATGCCATTTGGAACAGAGAATATTATGGATACAATAAATGTGTGTATTCTGTTCTTGGGTAGAATAACAGTACTTCATGGTGAACATTGCAGGATATTAAACCAATGGTTACTTACTTAGAAAAAAAATATATATATACACACATATATTTGTAAATAATTTTTTTTTTTATTTAGTGTTTCCAATAAAATGAGTTTTCTAGTGCACTGAAATGTCTAAATAGTAATCCAAAAGCATCAAGGAGACAATCATAAATGCCCCCCAAAAATGTGAAACATGAAAGTAAAGGTCCGGAGTCAGTTGACAGATAAATGCATCTATAAATTATGTACATATACTGGATTATAAAGCTGTACTGTTGCAAATAGAGATTATATTAAAAAAAATTACATCCAAAGAATACCTAAAATTTGCATAATTGTGCAGATTTTTATCTGAAATAATTACAGTTCAGTAAAGAATTTATTTTGCCATTTTTATTTTTATTTTACCAAAACTACCTTGTATTTTGTAGTGATTAATGAGGTTCTGGTTTAAAAGTAATTTTTTAAGATAGAAAATTCCCATAGCTCCAAGGATAAACAGCAAATAATAATCATAATGAGGTAATCCAAAGCTTAGCCAGCTAATAACCTGTTGCCATAAATTTTTAAAGTAAGTATCCATCATCCTGAAGTATTAATGTGAACTAATCTATTCGAAATATCAGTGAATATTTATATTTGGTCTTCATTTCCTGAAGTTTGGTATAACTCACAGTATTTTAATAGTATTCTAGTGTATTTTTAGTTGGACTGAGTAAAGTAATTAAATCAGCATATCTCCTTATGTCATTCTGTCTTTTTTCTAGTTCTAGCCAAATACTTGCTTTAGTCACATAGAAGTTTGTTACATTTAGGTACCATCTTTCTCAGCTTGAAATACTTGCTGAGGATGGGTTGAGGTTGGGAGGCACCTTTTGAGGTCTTCTGATCCAACACCCCCCTTCAGGCAGAGGCCCACGGAGCTGGTTGCCCAGGGGTGTGGCCAGATGACTTTTAAATATCTCCAAGGGTGGAGACTCCACAACCTCTCTGGCTAGCCTGTGCCTGTGTTTGATCACCCTCAGAGTGCAGAAATGTTGGCTGTTGTTCAGAGGGACTCCCATGTGTTTCAGTTGTGCCCTTTTTTTCTTGTCCTGTCACTGAGCACCATTGAGAAGAGACTGCCTCTGTCCTTTTTGCACCCTCCCTCCAGGCATTTATATATTTTGAGTCTTCCCACCTTTCTTTTGCATTATACAATGCTGTGTATTCTAGAATATAACGACAAATTTCTGCTCACAAAGAACATGAGGAAGCTGTGTCTGTCTTTAATGTTGAATTGTTCTCAGCATTGTTACAAATGCTTTCTTGGCTTTACATGTTTCAGATGATTTCGCTGATGATATTAAAATTGTGGGGTTTATGCTCAAATAATCAATGACAAGTATTAATTTTCTGAGTATAATTAGTCATATTGGACTTCTAAATCTATAATGTTGAAAGTCTTACTATGCCTCTCATATTTAAATACTTGCTAAAATATATAGGAAATACAAAATTTGAATTTAAAAGAGGATTGGCTAATAATTAATTCCCAAATCTGTTTTAAAACTATCTAGGTAATTTAATTTTCTCATAACAATTCATTTAAATTTAGTACATGAAGCAGGTGTTATTTGTGGTTCTGTTATTTTGGCTTTTCATTATCTCTTTATCACAGTGGCTTAAGAATTTAAGTGGTTCAGAGACTGCTTAAAATTCTAATCTTGCTGTGGTCCTTTCAGACATTTGTCAGGGTCAAAATTCCATCCAAGCCAAGGTGACTGATCAGGCCTGTGTGATTAATAAATACCATATGACAATGAAATAACTGGCATCATAAGGAGTTGCGCTTGATTACCTGGTGCTGATGACCATCCTCAGTTTACAGCTGAGTGGAAAAGCAGCCATCAACAGGGGAGAAAGGGGTAGCCTGAGCTCATCAGCTTTGAGATATATCAAAAAGGTCAAATGGATCTGTTTTTATAACCCTTTAAAAAATATGTAACCCTGGAATTTTTAGCCTCATTTTTAAGGAAGCAGGGTTTAAAAAATGCTCTTCCCATTCCATCTAGTAATTTTTGAACCTGTTCAACAATATGTCATAATGAAATAGATGTCTTAAAGTTGTTATATTTCTTTAGGTTCCAGAAAGTTAATGGATTAGTAGAAGGATTGGGCAGACATCTAAATCTGACATTCATACCACCTACAGTCTAGTTTTACTTTAGACCAACTTGGGCTGAATACCTGGTAGCATTTGGAATGTGTTTAGTGCTTTTCTCCAGCACACTTTCTGGTTTAATTTCACAAGACTTTTCTGTCAAGGAAAGCAAAGTGTAAGGATTAACTGTGAAAAGGAGACAAACTTCAAAAATGCACTCTCAATCAAAATTAAAATGCCAATGTTGACGCATGTTAAATGTTCCAGGTAATTGTGAGGCAATTTATTTGTGTGTATGAGATACTGAAGGCTTGGGGTATAGAGAGGTGTGAGTCATGAGCAGTAAAAACAGAGTCAGGGGTAGCAAAAAATATGAAGGACCTCCAAGTATTTTGTGCACGCTCTGAAGGAAAGGACAGAGTACTAAGATACAAGTAAAGGATGCTTGGAACACAGGAATTCATAGAGTAAGCTGTGCACAGGGCAGTCTCTCAAACAGTTTGTAGTCTCTTCGGCCATATTTCAGTCATGCTTACTTCCTGCTGTCCTAAATGGCCATGGGTTGGTTTTTTATGTGTGTTCATTCTGTCAGTGTTTCATCTGTTACGGTCAGAGAGATGCCCCAATCTCCATATTGCCATGAAGAAGATTAAACTTGAATATGGCTTTTCTTTCTAGTTATTGTAACACTCTGTGGCAACTGCACAGTACAGAAGCAGTAATTGCAGAAGGTCTTTCCTGGTTTTAATTATAGACAGTGTTTGAAAAACTTACACATTTTATTTTGGAAAATACTGGTGAAATTGAACTGTAGGTATTGTATTGATTCTGCCTGTAACATGCAGTAAATCTAAGTTGTCCTAGTTAACACTCAATAAGAAAGAAAGGAAAAATATGCTTTTTAAAAATAAATAGATGTTTTATGATGGTAATTACTTGTGTATGTTGAAATTCCACTAATTATATTAATTGTATATTCCTTCAGGCATTCCAAGGCAGTGTCAAACAGCAGCATTAGGAAAGTAGCAAATTTATTATATTTTCCTTTAAGTCTGAAAATTGTCATACTGTGATTAAATGATTTCTAAATCTTTTGACCTGTCTGTCCTGCTTTTATTGACTCTAAATGTGCAAATATATGGTGGCCTATTTATGCAGATTCCCAGCTATGTTTGTTTCAAAATAAGGGCACAAATGAGTACATACACTATTAGCTTTTGTGTAAGAAATAATTTCTAATATACCTTTTAAGTTTGTCAGATAAAGCCTGTAACTTTCCGAACCTGTAAATTTCTTGTCATTGTGGATTTAGTGATTACTGGAGGCATAACTTTGCTGATTTGTTAGTGGCAGTGACTATTGCTACTGAGTTAAGGAACAGGTTTTAGGATACGTGAATATTAGGTGAATGCTCTGGTTTTGACCCAATATTGAATTATTGTCAAGATCCGGTAATACAGGCATGATCTTGTGCAACCATGGTGACTTGTATATCTCATTCTATCATGTCACATCACAAGGTGTTTTTTTAAACTGATGAGTCTCCTTTTTTTCTTTCCCAAAAGAGTTGTGAATACTTTTTGAAACACATTCAACACAGATTTCCCTGTTCATTTATTCATGCAAGTATGTTTCCATGGAGACAATGCTGATTTCCGCTGCAGTTCTAGACAGTCATTTATCTATAGATCAACAACACAAATCAACTTTTCTGCATGTTGTGACAGTCCTAAGGCGACCATTTCTCAGGCTATATCTAAAGTTTTTTCTCCATGTTTGAATTTTCACATACAGGCATAGTATGCTTCTCCTTGAAGAAGAGCACAAAATCACGTACATCTTACGAATTTAGACATGTGATATGGGTGCAGTTACACACAGATTAATGTTAAGGAATGTTGGAGTACATCTGGTGAATGATCCTGATCCCGTATTGGCACAGGGATCTGAGGGTATACCATTTTCTCTCCCTTTCTTGATCTTTCCCTGACATCACAGCAAAAACAAACTGCTGCACTCCCAGCAGGTGCCATGCTGTGGGCCAGGATGGTGAAGTTCGCTGCAGACAGAAGTTGGCCTGTGGCTGTAATACATTGTTTAAGATTTTCATCACAGATGACTCCTGACACTCAGGCAAAGTGGTGAAAAAATGAGCCACACTGCTCGGTCTTCTCAAGAGCATATTGACCACATCCAAGTGCACCGCAGTTTATCAATATCATGGTTTACAGTGTGCTGCTGAAAATTTAAATTACTTGACATAAGCCATGTGGAGGGTGTTTGAAGATATAAAGCTTGCAGAAGTAGTATTGGAGTATGCAGAATGTTACAAATGGGTGACTACTGATCTATTCAGAAAAATGATCTGAGAGACACCCTTATATAGCTTAGATTAGGATCATAAGATTCTTGTGTGTTCAGTAAAGTTCTGTGAACACCATGGAGGGATTTATATTCCCTGTTTTATCAGTACATGAGAATATATATAAAATGTTTCGACTAAGTAATTTTTATAACTATTTTCTGTTAATAGTTAAGTATACATAAATTAATAGAACTGTGGATGTAGTTTTAATTGAAATAGGATTTCAGTAAAATTAAATCTAGACATCAAAAGACCAAACACAGAGCTGTGTTTAAGTTCAAGGAACTTAATCTGTTTGTAATTTCTTTCTTCCAAATTTTTTGGAATTCAGCAGAGAATAAAAAGGGATCTAGCAAAAACCAGGGAGAGAGAGAGCCAGAGCAATCACACTCTCAAACCTTCCTAAGATGTATCAAGTCAAAAAAAAAAAAGACAGAACATTTTTACTAGACTTAGTAACAAGTATTTTGCAAAATGAAGATATTTGCAAAAAAAATGTAATGGAAATTACACATCACAAAAAGAAAATGAAACAATGTTATGCTATTGTTTCTTACCAATGTATTGAATTTAACTGTTGTTGAATTCAAGTTGGTGTTCTAGAACAACTCTTTGATGGTCAGATTTTAATGAAATTCCTGTATACTACCCAAGAACAGTTAAAGGGTTCTGTTTTTTTCACTGATGGATTCTCTAGTCTTCTCCATGATTGTTTTCAATAATGTAGTTTCCAAGTACTCTATGAGCATGTTATACTTTATAGAAAGTAAACATAAAATTTTAGGAAAAAGAGTTTTATGGGCTTGCAGTGTTTGAAAATAAAATCTGCACATGTGTAGTAAATAAAAAACAAACCACAAAGCTGAAGTGATATCTTTAAGATAACTTTTTTTTTCTCCAGATCTTCTGACTGTGTTAAATATTTTTGTGGAAGTTATGCAAAGGCTATCTTGTACCATGAATAAAATACTGTATTTAATTTTCTTAAGCCCTCTATGTTAAGCTTAGTTTGCAGATTTTGTTGGTTTCATCTATTATTTTTTAGGCATCTTAAAACTAAAATGTCTCGGGTTATCTTTTTTCCGTTTTAAATGTGTAAAGGAAGCTAAAAGGGTTTTGCAATCCATCTGTCTGTATAATTATACCATGATTTAAATTGCTTGGTAATAACCAGGTATTAGTAGTCTGCATTCCTTGAGGCACTGATGTAAAGCATAACCTGTCTTATTCATGTAAAATTGACCATATGTCATCATAATAGATGTCACATTTTCCTTAGAGTCTTTGGGAAATTGGTTTGAAGAAAGTAGGGATATTTGTGTTGCTTAGTTTGTAAGATTTGAATGAATATTTGGTATGGAATACAAAGTATTTTAATCCCACTTCAGATATTTGCTGTTTCTCTTAAAGTGTAATAATTAAATTCCATGCTTGATGGTTACAGTTTTTCACTTTCTTTTCTTGCTAAATTCCTCCAGACTGACAATAATCTTTGCACTTGTTGAAACATGATATTAAATATATTTTGGTGCAAAAATGAAGGAACAAAATCTATTATTAATCAATATAATTGAGTTTTGAATTCTATTACTAATTTTACTTTAAAAAGTAGTTGGACAGTCCTGATCTATTCATAAAGGAGAGTCCTGCCTCACTTTAACTCTGTGGTGAAGATGAAAGTCCTGCTGAAATGATGGTCCTTCTGTCATTAAAGTCTGAGAATTGTGAGATTATGATGTTATTCTAGACCACTCTAGATGACACAAAACCAGGCCACAGTTTGCTTAACACTGTGTTAACACTAAATTGAAAACGTATTTGAATTGGGAATGAACAATAATTTTTCCAAACTTACACGTGTGATCTTAACAGAATTAAAAAGAATTTACTGTGAAAGTTCTATATAATGGTACAGCTTAAACTAGGAGGCACTTGCAACCTTTATTTTTTAGCTTTTATTGGTAAAAATACAGGTGACGTCATAAGGGAAAAGTATTTCATATTTGCAAATATATAAAGTATTTGGGGACCTGAAAAATTATGCTGAAAGGCTGTATATCCAATGGATTCTAATTTGTCAGATTGTAAACATTCAGGTTCCTACATTCAGTTTTGTGGAAGAAGGCAATGATATAATAGATATGTTGTTGGGATTTTTGGGATATATCAGGTATATTATTGGGATATATCAAATCAGTCAAAATATTGAGTCCAGGTTAATAAGATAAATTATAAATGGTTAATACTTGCAAGATTTTCTGTCTTGGTGTTCTTTTTCATGGGGTTTATAATGAAACTAAATAATTAAGAGTTTTTTTCATATTTATGGGTTAGCCTAGTGGATTACTAGTGTCTTAAAGGTGAATACAGTAGTATAGATTCATGGGCTGGTATATGAGGTTAAGCTAGCTGAGGTGCTGTAAATGCTGTGGTGGGTCACTAGGAGAAGGGCGTAGTGGCAGACACTGTATTGTCCTCTTCTCATTTTCTTTCCCTTATTTACATGAGCCAGAAGAGGAAAGTAAGATTTCATCATCCCCAAGCCACACTCAGATTCTCCTCACTATTAATGCCATCTTGCCATTTTACTTTATATGTTTAAAAAAAACCCTCAAGACACGATTATTTTTTCTTAAGGAAATATTTTTATCAACAGTATATTTCAGTGAGGTTTCTTTATATGTTATGCTCAAGAGTTTTCTTGTTCTTGATGAATATACTCACTAAATTTTGTGTACTAGTTTTGACATTTAATATAGGAAGCTCTAGGGTTTTTTTGGTTTTTTTCCACTGGGAAGAATAAACCAATTTTTTTTCTAATTAAGTGCTTATGGGGTGAGAGGAAACACTTAACAATGAAGACTTAGGCATAGTACTTAGAAGAATTTTGGAATATAGTTTTAAGATTCTACAATGTGAACAATGTAATGCAAGACTAGAAGAGATTGAACTCCTTACACTCATTCAGAATATTGAACACTGAGTAGAAGATATGTATCTCTAAGTATATCAAATGTATCTCTAAGTGCTTCATTACAATACTTAAACATATGTCCATTTAGTCTGGTCATTTTGAATGAGTGGATGTTGAAGTTTTCTAAAAAATTCTCTGCAGGGAGGTTTTATGGATGTGCTGTTGCTACTGGGCAAAGTGAGATGAAATTCCAATTAGCTGGAAGTGTGCATTTTTTCATCACAAAACCAAACCCAAATTATGAAGACAATGCCTAGTGACAGTCCACCTTGAAATTTCTTGCAGATGTCAAAGAGGTGGAAGCTAGATAACTGAGGGAGTGACAAATCGGTGATTAAGCTTTTTTTATATCTGAGATACTGTGGTATCAGAGTAGATGTTGCACCTGTGGCAACAAAGTGAATGTTATACACTCACCTGTCATTGAAAAGAAAATTGCTGAATCACATTTAAAGTCAATTACTGGTTTTCATTTTCTTCATGAATTTTGGAAATGACTATGTATCACAGAGGTACATATTGTATCAAAATGTTAAAAAGGGCAAAATGGGTTTTGGTGGCTGTTTTTGAAAAATGAGTAATGTAGAAATTTGGAAAATTAGAGTAGGTATTTTTTTGAGGTTGGGGGCAAAGCTGATCAGTTTTCTAACAGAGATGGAAATTTTTATGAAGTGACATAATTCCTGAGAACGGTTACCTGCTTTTGTGTCTCTCGTGAATCTGTAGGATGGCTGCTAACTTGGCGATTGCCAGGGCTTTGACAATAACAGAAAGGAATGGAGTTTCTATATCACTTATATTGTTGGCTGACAGTATGGAACAACAGTCACAGTTTAGCACTGGGCTCCATGGGGCCTTCCCTACACAAGGAGAATTCTGAGGCTGGGAAGCCAAGCCACAGCCTCAGAATCACCTTGCAAAGTTGGAATGGTTTAAAAAAACCTTAAGCATGAGGTTTAATTGTGTGTTTTTTTACTGCTTGTCTAAGCCACAAGTTAGTAGTGCTACAATGTTATAGTCATGACCATGCATGTGTTGCTGACATGAGTGTATGAAATGGAATCAACTGGTTGACCCAACAAAGGGTTCACATTGCATTTCCGTAGTATGCTGTAGCATGCTGAAAAGAGTGGTTGCTCTGATAGTTTGAATCAAGCCTTTCTCTATTTGTGTCAGAAAATGTCTCGATGGAAAGGGTTCTAATTCTATTCACTTTAATTGTGAAAGGGAAGACAAATTATCCAATTACTAAGTACCCACTGTCAGGAGATACAAAGTAACATCCTCATTGATCTGTATAGGGAGAAATACTTTTTTTTTACTTTGAGAAGTCTCATGAAGATAAACATTGAAGTGAGGTAAACGAGTTCGAAAGGATAAGTTGAGTACTGGGTGTGTGGACAAGATGAATGTTTTACAAGAGAAAGTTCCAAATGTAATGAAAAAAATTCCTAAAAATTTTTACTTTAGACATACTTCTCTGTGGTCATATTTCTTCTGTCTGTTAAACTGTAATTCCATACCCAGATCCTCTGAGCCAAAGCCATGTTTATCAGTATTCCTCTGACCAATGCTCCCTCAGTAAGACCACAAATTCAGACACCGTTTTCATACCACTTCTGTAATTAAAGGTTCGAAGGTCTTGTGGGTGTTCTGGGAGAAGATGATTGAATTCAACCCTAAACCACAGTTTTCTTAAGCTAGCAATAAAATAATAGTGAAAAGAAGGTTGCCTGCTATAAGTTCAACTAGATAACATATGTTCAGTTTTAATATAGTATTAAAAAGAATGCAACTCTTTTAAAAAACAGTATTTTTAAGCAGCTCTCTTCCCATGTGTCTTGAGTACACTTCTTAAAATCATCATTTACATTTTACATCAAAATACAATTTTGATATACAGAAGGAAGGGAAATCTGTCAATACCTATCAGCAGAAGCAAGTTTTTTAGCTTCAGGACCAGACTGTATTCTTTTTGAAAGTTCCTGTTGACTGTGAAAGATTCCCAGTGAGCGAAAAAAGGCAAATGTCATGCCTATCCTCCTGAAGGGCAGGAGAAGTATTGGACAGCCACAGGCTAGTCAGCCTCACCTTGGTTCCTAGGAAGATCATGAATGATTCCCAGGGTGATCACAAGTTCTCTTGGAAGAAATCTCCAGAAATGTCAAAGACAGGAAGACTGAAAGCAACCTGCAAAGATTCAACAACGGTGAAGGTTTCATCAGTGTGATTAAATTTTCTGATTAGATGATTGAGTGAATGAGGAGGGACCAATGGATGTAATTTCTCTTTACTTAATTAGGGCCCTTGAGATGATATCCCATAGCTGTGGTATCCTTTTAGGCACACGGAAAAGAAATTGAATGGTTGTTCCAAGGTGTTGGTGCAAGGTGTGTGGTTTTCTAGTGGCATTGCTCAGAGCTCTCTACTGCAGCCATTGTTATTTAACGTCTTTATCAACAACGACAAAGATGGGATGGACTACAACCAGAGCACTGCTGACAGATGACACCAAACTGTGGGGGACTGCCATTCAAAGCAATCTCATTAAGCTGGAGAAATGAGCTGCTAGAGACATTGTGGAGTCTGATAAGGACAAATTAGAAATCAGTTACATAGAATTAATTAACCTTATGCAATAGCACAGTCGGGGGTTGGACTGACAGGTGTACAGAAACAGACCCAAGAATCCTGGAGGACAACAAGTGTGAGTCAGCAGTGCACCTTTTTTGGTTAGTGCCATACCAGTCTGCTTTGGGAGACTGTAACCAAAAGGTGAAGGGAAGTGATTTTTCCTGTTGATTTTGCACTTGTGAGGCTGCATCTGGAGCAGTGTGCCCATGTTTAGTCTCCCAAATGCCAAAAGGTATGTCCTAGTGCACTCAGACCAACCACTGGGAAATGTATGGCACAGCTTATTTAATGTATTTAGACTTCCAATAATTAAATTTTATAGTGTCAAAAGGTAACAGATACATTGTTTACACAGCACATTAAATAGAAACTCTTTCATTTTGATACCTTTTTGATACATCTGTGACTTAGAATCTAAGTGCAGAAAACTAGAAATAACTTCAATCACATGGTTTTTCTGTCGATCTTGTGATAGGTTCTTTTAGAAAAGTATGTTAGAATAAATTCAATATATATTTTTTTTAAACTAAAAATCTTGAAAGTTCATTTTGGAATGCATTAGAATTCCTTTTTAATGAAAATTCAGTATATCCTATTTCTCTTACTTTATATTGCATTGCTAAATGTATAGGTTTCAGGATTTGCAAGTTCAAATAACCTAATAAAGAACCTCTGGACAGTACACTCTGAAGATATATTAGGAATACTAAAGAAAATATAGTAAGGAAAAAAACTAGTCATGCAAAATATTACTTGTCATAGTAATAATTATCGTATTAGTTATAATTTTAAGAATGCTGTTTCAATCCAGGTTGCGATAACGATGACCTTCTTTGAAAGAGTTTGATGATGAAGCAGCATTTTTTAGTATGTATATATGCACTTGCATATGTCACAGGAACATTAAATGCTTATTCATGCTGCCTGAGATATTTAATCTGGGGGTATTGTCTTTCTCTACTATTATTAGTGAGCATTCATGTGATGTTGCCACTTAGTTGTCATTTCATTTTATTTCTGCTTTCGGTCACTGAGAGTTGGCCTCTTTCCTTGTGCAGCATCAGCACATCCTTTATATGACCTTTGGAAAAAGGTTTTGCAGCTCAGCTAGCTAAACTAATGTGAACTGAAAAGAGGAAATAATATTATATCACTCCTTAAACGTATAATTTTTATTATACTTCCTTCGGCTTGCTCCCTTGCACGTAGTTACCAATAAATTCAAGAAGAAAGGATTTGTACAAATTAGCTACAAGTATTTTCAAGTGCACGATATATAATTTTAAGTATTGACTCTTCTGTGATAATATACAACAGATATTTTACATTTTCGTTAGCCTCCAGAAAAAATCAAAAACATTTTTATGCATAATTATTAAAATTTATATTTATAAAACAGAATTATGTATTAAATTCATGTGGCTACAGTCATTTTTATGCCTTGTACATTAGATGTATTTACTTCCCTGTACGGAAAATAAAATAGTTATCACTATGCCAAGCACAAAATTGCAGAGGAAGAGAAGATACTGGTGCCCTGGTTACCTAGGAAAATTACCTTTCTAAGCTTGTACCCAGTTGAGAGCTCTGGCTCCACATAAAGAAGTGTATGCATAAGAGTTTTGTAACACAGGACTATCATATTCCAGTGAATATTTCCTATAATATTGTGATTAGTGTTATCTTAGATTTTTGTTTGTAATTTTGAGTGTGTACAAAATCATGTGTTCTGTTTCACTTGAAAAAAAAAATACCTAAGCTCGTGTTTCTATAACATGAAAGTTTTAGAAAGTTTTTCTTACCTAGAATTTTTTTGAGATGTTTCCTTGCTTAAGTGTTGAATTCCTAAAGCAAAATAAATAGTGGAAATTACTGAAGAAAGGGATAGAGAAAACCACAAGTCTGGGAAGAACAATGGCAACACCAAATTTACTAGACTGTAAGGCTGCAAGTACTTGGCTTGCACTGTTAAACCTCCTCCTCCACTTAGTTGTTCAGAGGCCTTTTGAGCAGTGGTGTCCAACACTGTGAATATACATAATGCAATGGATACTCACCCTTCTGGGGAGTTTCATATTGAAGGGGATCAGGGACAGGCATCCTTGTGTCTTCTGCAGTAACTGTCACTGAAGTAAATACTGCTCAAGAGAGGATAAATGATCCTGTGACACCTTTAACACTGAAAGTAATTTAAAGAGTAAAAAAATACACAGGAGCCTTAATTGTTTAGAGAAAATTATTGCTACTTAGCTGAGAAAAGAAAAAAACCCACACCCTGTAATGAATGATAATGGCCTCAGTTGGGTGCAAACAGTGGTGTGCTAAAGTCTGTCACTTTCATCAGTCTGTGAGGCAGTTTATTTCCAAGAGCATTAACGGTAGTATGTGTAAAGCATAACAAGTACTGTAAACTTTTCCAGTGTATTATGAGATTCAATTTGCTCCAACACAGCTGAGCCTTGAATAAGACAGAAGTCACTCAAGTGTCATTAGGTAACTAATAAGTAAGAGAACAGCCAATGCGGAAGGCTTCTGCTGTAAACAGTTTCTTTATAAATTTTTTTGTTTAAAAATTAGAGTTATTTTATGGAACATTTATTAAAATTGGGGGTTTGCTCCATGAACTCTAAATTATCTCATTGAGATTCTTTATTTTTAAAGAAACTGAGTCTGTGTAGGGACTACATTGAGAAAGAACACCAAACATCTGAAGTTCTGGCTGTGCAATGATATTTGAAATTAGTGTTCCATCATACTACATTTCAAGCCACAGCAGTCTTAACTATCTTCATTCACAAAATACTTAATTTATTTATTATAGAAAAACTCCCAATGTACTGAGAATATAAATTTTGTAAGTACAACTCTGAAAATTTTGAAGATGTTTCATACTGAAGAATATTTTTTATTTGGTAAAATATGTGGGTATAGAATGTTAACACATATGAAGAATCATATGCTTTTGAAATTATATTCGCTATTCTTACCAGTTAACATATGCAAAGGTTTGCAACTTGGTACTTGAAGAAACTGAAAGTGTTTATAGTCCTTTGGAATTTGACATAGCAGGATTTTTTCTTCCTGCTGTAGCAATCCATTAGGAGAAGGTTCTGAGAAAAACTTGAAACATTTTTTCCTCCTTTACATTGTTATTTAAAGGAGTTATTAGCGTAATAGTAATATGAAAATTGGCAAACATGATAAAGAATTGAAGAAATGAAGTATTTTGCACAGCAAAGAATATTGTTCTCTATGGTCATGTGTGTTCCATATGTTAGTTCATGTTGCATTTCATCCTACCACAATTCAAAACTGTATGCATGTTACAAACTCCAATTAGGGTCACTTTAGTATTTTCCCTTCTGTTGGGTGCATACTGATATGTCAGTCAGGCCATTTAAATAATCTGTAGTTCTTGAAGAGTTTAGAAAGGTTATACAGCTAGGCAAGAAAAACAAACTATAGAAGCAGCAGCGAAGATTCACAGCACAAACCCACAAAATGTCAAAGCCCTGGGTGGTGTCTGACAAAGAGCTGAGTCCAGAATAGAAGATTTTATTTTATCTAGCCATCATAGTTATGGATCTGCATAAATTGTTTTGTGCACACTTGTACTTCATACATTGATGAAAATCTTTAGTTATAGTTTGAGAATCTGTATAGGTATTAATTATGGGGATTTTTTAAAATTCATCTTATAAGACTTTAGGAGTGGACTTCATGTTTTGAATTTAAGGGACATAAAATAATGTAGTTATTTGATATTGAAGCTGAATAAGAAAAAAGTGTACTGAAATTGAAAATTCCACTTTTATATAAAATCATAGTTTACTTTCATAATTTAAATATTATTCTAGTTGTATATTCTTGTAATTATACTAAGAAATTTGGTAAAGGAAAGTAAGGCTAAAATTGCTAAAGTGTGCAATAATCATCTTGTAACAGAGAAGAGTTTTTAAATTGGGATTAGAAGAAAATAGAAGAAAAGAAGATAACTCAGTTGTGGTTTTGATAGACTTTCAGTACATTTTCCTTTTAGCATTTCTGTGCCTAGTGCCTAAGTTCATCATAGACATTGCACCTCAGACACTGATAATTCAATGCAAAGCTTTCATTTTACTCTCCCAGTGGAGTTGACCTTCACTAACTGTTTGCATTGCACTTGCATGGTTCGTATCATACTGTCAGCAGAATCTTTTCACTGAAATACAAAACTTAATTTGATTGAGGTCATCTATAATCTTATATATTCATTTTCCTCCATTTACCACATACTATGCAAGTTAAATCAATATTAATTGCAAATAAAGCATTCAAAATCCAACTATATAACACATATGTTTGTATGTAGGATATTAAAACTCTCAAAAATTACTTTAATCTCAAGATCTGATGAGGTTTTTCCGTCATAAACACAACTTCAAAATTGTTTTTCTTAAATATCAGTAATGTTTCATGCCCAAGTCTTTACATGCCCAAATTCTATGAACAACTTGGTTTGCTTATTTAGGGCTTAATCCAGATTGCATTGTGGTAACATAAATCCTTGACAGCAGCCTTGGTTGAGGAATTTGTAACTAAGTTAGACAAATAGTGTCTGAGTATTTTTGCACGTGAAAAGTGTATTTTCAGAAAATGTAGAAAATGTAAAACTAGGAATCATCTGATAACTCAAAATGTTGAGCAGTATTTGCTGTTTAAGTCACTTCAGCATCCTTTGCCAATGAGATCACGATTCAAATTACACTCTAGAGACCTGCAGTATGCATATTGAGGTAGCTAAATGAAAGCAAACAAACAACAAAAAAAACCAAGCCAAACCCAGGCTAAATTATTTTTACACGTATGTTGCTGTAAATTAAATCTTTGTACATTAACTCTAGGTATGTGGGGAGGCTGAGGTGGTTGGTATATCACACTTTCAATTTTTGGTGTATGACCCAGTTGTTTAAGGAACAAAGTCACCTGCTAATGTTTAGCTAAGTTGAAAAGTGGAGGACAAAATTTCACATTGCAGTGTGAAGATTTGATAGAAGTGCTATGATATAAAAATCAGATATTAACTGTGATCTTACTGTAGATTTTTATACAGTGGCGGTAATAAAAATAAAATCCACATTATCTGCAAATACAAAATAGATAAGAAGTTGAAGATACACAATAAAATTGCATGCATTTTTTGCTTCCTTTTGTAAGTGTTTAGGGAAAATATTTGTCCACGCGGCTTTTATTTAGTTAGTATACTCTCTGCTGTTGAACTGAAAAGGCATTTTAAAAGTACAGTCAATTTAATATCCCTAACATACTTTCTTTAATTAAAATAGTGCCTATATCTTTTGGTTACTTATTTAAGCTACAGAGGACATTGTGCAGCTCTTTTTATCATATATATGTTTTGTATATGCATTTTTTTGCATCAACAAAAGTGAAAGCTCCAGACTGACCTTTCCAGCTGCGGATCTTCAGGGTTCTCCCTCTACTTTTTGCATTTAGCTTTCATTCCAGATGCCATTTCAGTGGTTTCCTTTTGTAACTTTCCTAGAAACGTGTACTGTGCATTCAACTAGCTTTCGAACTATTATTCTCATGGGCATAGTTGAATATATAATTAGCTACTTTTTTCTGATAAAGTAACTTCTGCTATTATTATGTGGTATTAAAACACTGCTCAAAATTACAGGAATATGGAGTTTTAGGCTGCTAAACCTATCTGCTGATTTAACTACAAATCTGCTCTACAGAATCTTTTTTTTATTTCTCCTATGGGAAAAAACCCGCTGTATGTATTCAGTTCTAGATGATAAGCAATTTAGCCTTGTACTGTGATCTCTTCTAGAAGCTGAGCATTGTGCAATGATGATTCCTGGTTTTTTCTAAGTGGTTACAGGATATGATCATGCTTTATGTTGCTTTCAAAGGACATGGAAAGCAACAGAATAATCCACCTTATGTAAATGCAAAGGTATGAAGTCTCATGTGACTATTGGAACATGGATATTTGTTTCTACAACCTGGAAAACTAAATTTGCTTCCTCTGTCAGTGCTCAAAGTTTAGGAAGTCACAAATCTACTATCTTCCATGCTCTTTGTTTACATGGTTCCCATTAGTTCTTTTTTATTTTGTTTGTTTTCTGTTTTCTTTTATCCATGTATTGTCTAATTCTAAATTTTAGGGGAGAAAACTAGCAGTACCTAAAGAATGCTGTGGTTTTTCATCATTGGCTTTTTTACTGTTGTCTTATTTCACCTTGAAGAATAAAAACTTAGAATATTCTACAATAAACACTGAAGTACATGTTCTATGTATTGCTATGCTTCTGATTTCTTAGTTGTTCCTCTACACTCCTCAGGTGATGAATGAAAACATAACTTTGGGTTTGTCTTCTTGGATTAGATTAATTTTTGATACAAAATCTCAGTATCAAAAGGAATTTGAAATATACCGTTTTCTTTGCCATTCACCTTCTCTTACGACATTTGTGTGTTAGCTTGGTCTTTTGATTTTCAAATATTTGTGGTAAAGCTGAAATGACATTACATTTTTTATAGTTTATATCTCTTGAGACTAATTCAAAGTATATTCCTATTCTAAAGGAATTCCAGGAAAAAAAAAGTAAAATAAAAGATAATTTTTTCACTAAGCTGCAATTAAAGCTGTTCATATATATTGATAGGTTAAGGGAAACTGTACTAAAGAGAAAATGCTTCTCTACCATTGTGGCAAAGAAGCTCATCATGAAAGCAAAACTACTGCAATTTTTCTGTTGAAGAAATGAATTGACTTAGTGCAAAAACTTTTCTTGGAGTAGGTCTCATAGTACAGAGGGTTTTCATGTCACAAAGCACAGGATGTCCAGAGGAAAAGTATGCTTTTGGGACAACTGCTCAGTATATGCACTAAGTTATGCTTTTATTGTTGTATCTTATTATTAGTATGTAACACCTTAAAACCAGATTTTAATCAGATTTTCTTTTATTTTAAAAGTTAACCATAGAAAGCAGACTTTAAAAACTGTTAGGTTTCATGCATTTTTAAAATTTAATTTATGAGAAATAAAAGTAGCAAATAGATGCATATTCAACACTGCAGAGCATGTGCCTTGCTTCTATCACCCAAATGCAGGCACGTAAGACTTCTGTATTAAAGATAATGCCACAGAGCCATACAAAATTTGCTGACTTGAAAGCTGGCATGGAAGGAAGAACAGTAATTAAATCTGTTATCCTCCGGAGAAAGTTAAGAGGTAAAATGTACGTAATCCTTCTATTGTATATGGAATGGAGAAACATGGGCTTAAAGGAGATTAGAGAGTGAATGTTGGGTAAATGGAATAACTAAAAGCAACAAGTACTATATTATAACTGATAGTTTCTGTGCAAAGATTCTCATACATTTGCATTTTGAATTTCAAGTTGAAATTTTTACTCACAAGAACAATGGATTTTTAAGCATTTGGGTAGATGAAACTTTAAAAATTACATATTTATACTTCTTCTATGTAGAAGGGATTCTTCTCATATTTCCAATTTTTACCATATTTATATACCTATTACTTAATCATGGTATTATTTTCATAGCTTTATAATGGAAATTAATTAAAAAATAGAAATATTACCTTTTAATATTTATTTAGTGCTTTATTTCTTCTCTTCATTGAACAGATTCCCTCCTTATCCTAATTTTTTGGTGCAAATACAGTAGATGTTATTGCAGTCAAAATACTGCTCGTCTGAATTTTTCTCCTTGGACATGATCTCCAATTGCAGATTTAAATGCAACCAAAGTTATATGATTTAATATTTACCTGTATAACATAATAGAATAAAGTGTTTTCCTTATTGGATGTCATACAGATATTTTCCATGCTTCAACTAATAATAATTTTCAGTACTACAGCTGCTTTGCATAGCACAAATATACAAAGAAGTTTTGTCTCTGAGAAAAAAAAACAACAAAAAACCAACAAACAAAACAAAACCCAAAGCCCAGACTGCAAGCAGGCAATTTCTCCTATTTTTGATGTCAGATTTTTCTTTTCCAATAAGCTTGTTGCTAATATTCTTCAGAAAAGCAAGCTTGCTTCCAAACTGAAGATTATGTACATCATTCAGCTAATCTAATTTGCTGCTCTTTTCATGACTGGCTCTATTGGCACTGTATTCCTTATATTCTTTGCCCAAAGACTGCATAGTTCATTTATTCTGTTTGACAGTAGTTTGGAGTTGATTTCAGTTCATGGGAACAGGGATCCCTATAAAACCCAGCCGGTTAAACAGGTTTGGGTATTCAAACCTCTAAAATGCACTTGATTCTTAGTAGTTTGGCTCAGTACACGTCTGAATATACACAGGGAAAGCAACAAAGAAATTTATGTTCTTGCATTACACGCAGTATCTCTATTGGAAAGACAGAGAAAAAAATATTTAGTTTCACCATTTAGTGTAATGCACAGTCTGACAATGAACACAAGTAACAGAATAACTGTGACTGTAAAGAATGCTTTTGTAGAAGAGGAAAGATGAAGTATTTTTTCCCTTGATGTTCCAAGAAGGTGGTAAAAAAAATGGTATTTTTGGATGCAGTTGTTGTGCAAGGTAGAGAGAGAGCATTTGGATGGAAGAACAATAAAAACTAGCTTTGTAATGCAAGGGTATTAATAAGGGAGGGAGTCAGAGGCAGGATTGTAGCACAGACCAGGGAGAAATACAATAGAAGTAAATCAACTTGCAGATCTTACAGGAGTCAGTGAATGCAATGAATATTTTCTGACCATCGTTTCTTGATTTGTGGTCATTTTGTTGTTACCTAAAACCCGTTCTTTTGAGAATTTTTAGAAAGCTTTGTTATTGTGCAAGTAAATAAACACCACCAGAGCAATAGTTGAACATAGGTTTATTTCATGATAAAAAATTATATGTTAATGAATATTTTTAACCTTAGTTGAAGAACTGGAGGTACAGATTTGTGGGTTTTACTCAGAGCAAAACGAAATTCAATGAATTTTAGGGTTACACTGAAAAATAATTCTGAAACTCTCATTTTATTTGCACTGGACTTGCCAATTGGCATTTAAGTAGCAGTTGGTCAATCTTAAAGTTTAATAAGTATGCACACATTGATTTTTCAGTTTTCTGATGATATCTACTTAATTTTTGTTAACCTACTGATAAGGAATTTTAAAAGGTTTGAGCTGATTAAATGTACAATATTTTTCATTTTAATTTTGAAATACTGTGTATATTTTGGTATGTGTGCAGTTTATCTTTCCTACAATATTGGAAGGATATAATGACATTAGAATCAGAAATTTGGAGATAAAAACATGTAAGGGAATAATCTTTTGTTCCTTTTTGATCCTAGATTTTTAATTATTTCAATTTATTTAATTAATTAAATAATTTTTTACATTGGTCAGTACATGTTTCTGTATACAAAAATATATAATTTCAGGGGTCTTGATAAAATTAGTAGATTAAAAAAATCCAGACTTCTGGAAAAATATTGCTACAAAAATATAATCCCATATCAAAGTATTTTAAATGTTGTAAGTCTCCTTGCTATAGGCATCTAAGAATGTATCTGAATTACGTTTCTGTTGAAATAAGAACTGAATTTTTTACTGGGAAACCAAAATCAGATGTTTAATAATTTTTCATGTAAAAACTTGACATTGTCTATGTATAGTGTATATGAACAAATAAAGATTTAAAAGAAACAATAGTACATAAATAGAGCTTTCTATAAAAAAATAGAATTGTATATTTTCTGCTATAGAGTTTGCTTAACTTAAATATTCATGAGGCACAGTAGTTTCACAACAAATCAAATATAATTAAATGGTGCATTTTCACCACTTACAAAAGGTTTATTCAAGGTTTATTTGCTCATGCAAATTAAAGTTTTAGAGTAAAAATCCACATGAAACTTGGCACTAACAATTAAAAAAGATATTGGAAGATTTCTTGCCTCACTACAGTATTTTGCCATGTTTAAACAGCTCAGCTTGTCTTTTAGAATCTTTAATGAAACCAGGGAGGAGGCTATTTATTTGCATAATAGGACATAATTTGCTGTGGTGAGTTTTTAATTATTTATAGGCTGTCTAAAATATTTAAAATGGCATCACTAAGGAGCATGAAATGCTGGCTAATGCCTTCATTTCAGGTTTCCTGCCGATTCCTTTATGGGTCAAGCATTTTATTTGTATTTAGCATATAAGCATAGTAGCTTCAGAAACACGAGGAAAACAAATTTGTTCCAGTATGTTTGCAACTTGAGTGATTCAAAACTGGCAAAGGTCATTGGGAGCAATCAAAGGTACAAAACATGCCAGAGGTGGGGCAACCAGATTGATCAGGTGTGTGAAATAGTTCTACTCAAGTACATCCGTATCATTACATGTTTACTGCTCCACCTCTGTATGTAATTTTATACAGTATTTGCCTTTATTTCCTCATTATTTGGATACATTATATTATTGCTCTAATGTAGATATAAAAAAACTATTTTTTTTAAAAATAGCAAGTATTATATTTTTCCTATTTGTATGTTGTAAATAATTGCAAATTATTGATACATCTTGAGGGATTTCACTCCCATAATACAGAAAACTATGTGCCTTTGGAGTCTTCAGTATAAAGTGTTGAAAGCAAGGACAGGAGGGAGGAATAGGAGTTCTTGCTCCCAGGGAAATAAAATGATAAGAGTTGATTTTCCTTGTGGTTTGAACATTCATGCAGATATATATATAGAGACTATCAGGTGAAATAAAATAAATTTTTAAAAACTAACTGGGCCCATTTCTCCATCAGAGATGTATGCAGAGGTCATAAAGCCAGACTATGGAGAAAAAATTAATGGCTCAGAAATCTTCATGAGACTTCTGTCCTCGATGATTCCATCATGTGTTAGAGTAGGCCCTTCCTTCCAGCCTGGTTAGAACCTTCTGGGTGGTAGCTTTCCCTCAAGCATAGTGGTTACTCCCCTACTTGATGTTATCTGCAAGCTTTTTGCACAGGCCCTCCTCTAATTTTTGCCTCTAACAAGAAAGGTGTGAAGCAGAACAGGTCCTACGAAGGCACCTGTAATAGGCCACTTGTTACCGGCTTCCGAGCAGACCTTGACTCATGAATCGCCCTTTGGGTCTGAGTATCCAACCAGTGTTGTCATCACTTGGCTGTCCACACATCTAGACTTGAATGTTGTAGCTTGGATAGAAGAATTAACTCAATCCTCCAAAATTCAACTGGATGGGACATGTAGGGAATCCCAACTACAATGAAAACATTAATAATAATTGTAAAAACATAAACTCTTTCTTCAAAGAAGTACTTAAGAAAGAGCTTCTCAGTACTTACAATATACTTCATAGCAATGAAGATAAGAAAGCTGTGACGAGAACAGAAAACTCATTTTATGAAACTACTGAGTGAAAGACATAATCCAAGAATAAAATTCAAATGTTCGGAAGTATCCTACAAATCATTTAATTAGAGAAAATGTGTTATTAGAACATTTATTTTCAAAACAGTTGTCTTTTGTTCGTCCTCCTCTAGTCTCTAAGCATCTTCAAATTATAAAGTCTGAAACAAACAGCTAAGGTTTCTGCCTTTATCTTGTAGTGTGGCTTCCTAAATATTATATTTCATCTTTTCTTGTTTCACCTGGAATCTATTTTTTACTCATTTCATTGCTTTTTCCAGTTCCTTAATGACTTAAATATTAGATCAATGCAATATTCAGTAATTAAATCTTTTACTTGTTAGCTTCAAGTAGAAGTATTAAAACATAGTTAATATTTTTTTTCACCTAATACACAGGCCTGTCCAGTTATCAGCTGCCATCTTCAAGCTATTTTCTCTTATTTTATTTATCAAAAGAGAGTCAGAAAAACATCGTTGATGTGTCAGTTAGCATTAATTTCATGTGATGCTTTTTCAAGTTTCTGTTAAAGTTGATACATATTCAACAAATGCCTCAGCAATTTTTGGAAGAGCTTCTGGGCTTCTTTGAATTACAGACTTGTCGTCAAAATTCCAGTTGTTTTATAGCTTAAAGTAGCTAAACTTTTAATATCAGATTGCTCTAGGTGTCTGTCCTATCCTGTTGAAAAACATCAGGTTATTTTCCTGTTTTTTGTTTTCATACCCTTTGCCTCTTAAAAGTAACACTAATGTCCAAGTAACTTTCTCAGTGTCCATTTTCACCATTTTTGGGAGGATGTCACCTGCTGAAGGAAGATGAATTACTTCTGTAATTTCAAGGTCTCTCTTCAGCCACAAATTCTTAGGTTGCTGAGAGAAGCTGTGGATACTTCATCCCTGGAAGAGTTCAGGTTGGATGGCACTTTGAGCATCCTGATCTAGAGAAAGATGTCCCTTCCCACGGCGGGGGGATTGGACTTCATGATCTTCAAAGGTCCCTTCCAACCCAAAACGCTCTATGAATCTTATTCTGTGGCTCTTCTCTCTGTCAGGTTGCTTAGAAAAACATGTGAGTAATTCTGTTAATTTTCATCATAAAGCTATAGAATTCCACCTTGATTTTAAGCATTTTAAGGGAATTTTGGGCCCTTAATTTTCTTTTTAATACGCTCTGTCAAATTTGACAGTGTCGATTTAATGTTTTTTTTTCCATATAGAGTAGCAAATTTTGCCCTGGAAAGGTCTAAGGTGACAATCAATAATTTCTGTAATCATTTTGATATATAAATAATTTCCTTAGTTATTTACTAGTTCTTTATGGTTTGTTTTTATTATTATTAGTTAGCCAAGAACAGTTTGTCAGTTTTGGCAGATCATGGATAAAATACTTAAAACAGAAAATTAGCTATTTTACAGGAGACAAAAGAGACTATTTGTTGTAGCCAGGCAACTGACCTCAGTTTCCTAACTCCAGATGCTCTCCAGAAGTCAAGAAATCTTTCAGAGTCAATTTCCTTCTTAGCTTAATGGCAGCAATAGTTTTGGCCAATTAGCTACACAAATTTAAGGAAAGAAAATGTAAATCAGGCAATCGAGTTTATTGCTATGTATTTTTTTTCTCTTTAGGGTCTACGTAGCGATACCTACCCCAAGTATTGTGAGCGACATTTTTGTCTCTAATCATAATTAACAAAGTTTTGATTACCCTGTTAAAAAACCAGAATTTTTTATTTCAACTCTGAAAACTTCTTTCTAATAATTACTCCTTTACAATGAATGTGATTATTCCACCAGACTTCTATCAAAACTGTTGTGTTTCCTGGCAGAGAAACTTCTGTGCTGATTGTCTCTCTCCTTAGTATGTTCTGGGGCTTAGAAACCAAGCTTTTTTGCACTCTGTAGAAAATGGAATATATCTCAGGCAAATTTGGCATAACTAAAAAAACCAAAAAAAAAATCATACCATATTGGACATTTAAAAAAAAGTTTTGGGGAAAAAAAGATACTTTCTATGTAAAAAATTCACACACAATTGCATTGCTATATGTTTATTGAAAATTGCTATTGCTTTGTTTATCTGGAGCCACTATAAAAAAATGTAGACAGCACTGAATAAAATTTGAATTTTTACCTTATTATTGAATCTGCTTTTTCTCTTAAAAACTGGTTGTGTTACTTTCCATATGATTTTTCTTTCTTGTGCATTAATTTCCTTAGGGCTATCCCATTTTTTTAGATTTTCATTCCCAGTCTACCTTGGAAATTTCCCATATAGGATTATGGAATCTGTAATATTAATATGTAAATTTGTCCCTCCCCTTTCCCCTTTTCTTGCTTGTCCAGTGAGGATGTAAAACTATTTTCACCAAATCTGGTAGAGAAAAAAACAAGGATTCTTTTGAAATGAGAATCTCAGTAAATAACTGGGTTTGCTGGGTACTTCTACAAATAAATGCAAAACCTTGTCATAGTAGTAATTCACTAGGCATTTACAAATTTGTTAATCAATAAAAGTGTTCCTAATTATTTTTGCTTCTATAGTTTGTCAAAGTGTAAGATTTAAATGTCATAAAGCATGTTCATCTTGTGTTGTTCACTTTTTTTCAGCTATTACTCAAAAATGCTGAGTAGAATAGACCAGCAGTATTCTTGAATCTTTGTGTTGTGAAATGGGTTGAATAACTTACACCATACAGGAATAACTGAGCTCTGTGCAATTTATTTTTCATTGCAAAAGTTGAAAGTTGTTCCATATTTTAAAACTACTATTCTATCCCACACAGTTTAACTCTGTTGACACAATGATAAAAACTTGGAGAAGAATTGATCAGAATGGATGCTTGAAAATATAAAAAATTCTAAATATAGTTCAAAAATTAGTTGACCTTACTTGACCAAAGTTCCCCTGTCAAGTTAATGAGAAATGGAACAAGAGTTTCAAATGTGCTATCCTGCTATTTGCTTAACATTTGGGAAATCACACAGTTGGGATGCTAAACTGATATTCATTAGAATATTCTATGTGAATGGAGTTTGCCTGCCTGGATTATTGTGCTAGCACTTCTCAATAATATACTTGATTTATCTGATTTCTGTTTGTTTTTTACAGATTTACGGATATAGTATTACAAACTAAAGTGCCACCATCATTAATATCTGATTAGGTGAATGTAAATCATACCCCTATGGCAATTACAGTTATCCTAACTCTTGGAGCAGATGACAAAACCAAGATCATGATGACATAAACCCTGTGCATGCTTAGAAAAGCTTTAAAACACCAGAACTAGATACCTAAAAAGTTATAATTAAGATAAATGTTACTGGTTTTCCCTGTTTAATGAAAAGGAAGACATTATGCAGCTTTAAACTTCATGGATTGGTATTCACAGGATTTTAAGTCCAGTGCATTTTTATTATTTTTTTTAGCTACTTAGTTCAATTCTTATTCCAAAAATCCACTCCCATTTTCATTCTGTTATCACTTTGATTGTTCAAAACCACTACGTGGCTTTAAATTTGAGCCTTTGCAATTAGCTTCATTGTATTATTTTTCAATTAAGGTAGCTACATTTATTGCTTAGGAGAAGCAATTACTTCTCCTAAGTAAGTGAAAAAATGACATTGAATTCCTTTAACTTTTCAGTTTGTTGCAGAAGATAAATTACTGAAGTTCCTTAAAATTTTGTCTGAAAAAAAACCCCTTCATTGAAATGCATTTAGAATTTTATGCAAGCCTCAAAATTCTTGTATTAAAACTGTGTTTTTTGTGATCACACTGGAAGGTTGTAAAACCTTGGCAAGTGTTGGATTTTCTGTTTTATCTGAGCGAAACCATTAAAAAATCTGTTCTGTGTGAAAGTCCAGAAACAGGGATGAACTGCAGCCTGAATTGTTTTGTTTTGATGAATCATAATTTGCAACATGTGAGAGGATTATAGAGGCTTTCTCTGTCCAGAGCTATTTCTGTCACTTGGTGAGGGAACAACATATAGAAGCAGAAAAACAAGATGGTATTATTTTCATCCATATCCTTACTGGACATTGCACAGGGGCATAAAAATATCCAGGATGAACTAATTTTGATTCTATTTTGTAAGCAAGCTGCCCATTGAATTATGTGTGCCAATTTGAAGAGTTTTTAGTAGTTCTCTGCCTTTGCTATCTTCACTATTAATAGCAGTCATATGTAATCTGGGAATTATGGGAGTTTTGCTAGATTTTAAGTTGTTACACTTATGCAAATTCAAAATAGTTTCTTCCCCTTCAAGGAAGAAAAGCAGATAATAACTGTCTCAGAAGAGTCACTAACCTCCACTGATCCCATACCATAGCGTTTGATTGATTACAGAAAATATTTTATGAGATTACAGTGGTGGAAATTCATCAGGGCACCATTTTTCCTCACAAGAAATACACTTGGTTGTCAAGCTGACACACTTGTAAAGTTTTCTGCTTTTTTGGCTGGGGTAGAGTTAATTTTCTTCACAGTGGCTGGTATGGGGCTGTGTTTTGGATTTGTGCTGAAAACAGGGTTAATAATACAGAAATGTTTTTTGTTCTTGCTGAGCAACACTTAGTATCAAGGCCTTTTCAGCTTCTCATCTCACCCCAGCAGTGAGGAGGCTGGGGGTGCACAAGGATTTGGGAGGAAGCATAGCCAGGACAACCCAAGGAATATTCCATACCATATGGTGTCATGCATGGTATAAAAAGCTGGGAGAAGAAGAAGGAAGATGAGAGGGATTGTTTGGAGGGATGGCATTTGTCTTCCCAAGTAACTGTTATGTGTGATGGAGCCCAGATTTCTTGCGGATGGCTGAACACCTGCCTGTCCGTGGGAAGTGGTGAATGAATTCCTTCTTCTTTGCTTGTGTGCAGTTTTTGCTTTCCCTATTAAATTGCCTTTATCTCAATCTCAATCACAAGCAGTCTCACTTTTACCCTTCCAATTCTCTCCCCCATTGCACCAGCAGGGAATGAGCAAGCTGGGTGTGCTTGGTTGCCAACAGGGGTTAAACCAGCACAGTCCTTGCACCAGAAAGACTTGTGATTTAACCCCAGTGGACAATCAAGTACCACACAGACTACAGCTCGCTCCCCCTTTCACTCCCATCCCAGTGTGATGGGCAGGAGAATCAGGAAGGAAAAGAAAATAAAACTTGTTGGTTTAACTTGTTCTTTTAAATAAGAACAGTTTAATAATTAAAACAAGACTAAATATAATAAAAATTATAATACTGAAACTAATAATAATAGTAACAGGGGGAGAGGAAAATAAAACCCAAGAAAAACAAGTGAAACAGTGCAACTGCTCACCACCAATTGACCAATATCCATCCACCTTGTCCTTGAGCTGCAGTCAGCCCCCTTTTCGTGTAACTCCCTCCTCATGTTTATATACTGAGCATGACATTCTATGGTATGGAATATCCTATTCTGCAGTTTAGATCAGCTGTCCTGGTTATGCTCCCTCCCAGTTTCTTGTGTGCCTCTTCACTGGCAGAGCACGAGACACTGAAAAATCCCTGATTTAAGGTAAGTACTGCTTAGAAGCAATCAAAACCAGTGTGTTATCAACATTATGCTCATACTGAATCCAAAGCACAACTCTGTACCAGCTACCAAGAAGTGTAACTATCCCAGCCAAACCAGGACATAAAGCCATCTATACCTTTCTCACACTGCCAGCACAGTGTCACTATAATTGCCCAAATGCTGGAAACTATTTTAACATTATTTTCTAAACAGCTGTCAAGTAAAGTTCTTTCCCTAAGTAATCTAAGTAATTTAAAACAAGTTTCAGCATAGAGTTCTTTCAAAAAAATTAGTTTCTTTCTATTCTATAATGATCATGTTTATTATAAAGGTTTAAAACTTATATGTGATGTCATTATTGCTATTCTGTATTACCATCTGTTCCCCATCTCCTCACATTTATTTATCTGATACTGCTTTGATTGAATTTATTTCTTTTTTCCAAGATTATTATACCTCTGCTCTTCTGTGCTTAAAGACCTTACATCAGTAGCCACTGTTCCTCTAAAAATACCTCTGTGTCTTCATGTCACAGGCAGATTTCCTCCAGCAATGCTTACCGGCTGTAGTTTTTTTAAATATTGAAAGGTTATAACAGCACTAAGAAATACCATGACAAAAGGATACATGACAGATACTCTTGGCAGAGTTACTGTTGGTAAGCTCTTTTGAAAGAAAAATGGTACCTAAAATAAATGTACTTCTTGAATATATCTTAGATATATATAGATGAAAATAATACTAAGAAAAATACAGTGTTGCCACCGTGAAACATTCAGAAATCATGAGTCCACTCTAAAATTATTTTAATCTAGAAAGTTAGTGTATTATGTAAAGTTATGTTTGTGTATACTGTATACATATATATTTTTATGTGTGTGTCTGAGAGGTATAGAGTTATCTTTAGCTTAATGGAAATTTTAATTTGCCTTCTGCTATTGAGAAGAAGAGGTACACTTGAACCATGCTAGCAAGTATTTTTAAACAAAAGCTGATTTTGGTATCATTATGGTTCTAAGGGTCTAGTCTTAGCACAAATACCACTATGTTTAGCAATAGCGCTAACATTGTCACATGAATGAGAGATTATTTTCTCAGCTCTGTGAAGATGAGAGTTTATTTGAATGTTCTCAGAAAAATCTGCACTGTGTATCATTATTCTTAAGTTGTGAGTGGGGGAGAAACCTTACCAATTTATAAACTTCATTAAGATGAATTCATATATCTCTGCTCCAGTGGCACACTGAAATACTAATTTAATTTTCCTGCAACAGGAAGGTTCTATACATCTCAGAGAACTTCTTGTTCAGGGAAGTTGGCCTTTGGAATTAGAGAAAGATGAGAATTCTTTTCAGCCAGAGGCTAAATAGGTACTCCTGGCTACAGAGTGTGTATAGTGGATATAGTCATTGACATATCTTGCAGCTGCCTTGTCGTGTTCTCCTAGCAGCTGGTGTGTTCTCTGCATCAGATAAGCCCCTGTGGGCTATTTATAGAAAATGTGTAGGATCTTTCTGTTGTCATGTCTTTCACATGCCCTCCTGATTCTGGTAAGCTGCATCGTGGGTATAGACAGCTAATGGTGAGCAAATAAGGTAGATGAGTGGGCTGTTCATCCCCAGTGGGGCACACATGGCACACTTTCCCTGTAGTTTTGTGGTGCCCCTGCCCTTAATTCTTTCCATTGCTGAACCTGGCGCCTGGTTTCTTTAATGCACCTTGCAGTGAGTTGTGCTTACTCATTCTTCAGTGTTTTATAGGTACAGCTATTAACAACGTGCTGTTGTCCAGTGGTGAGGTGCATACTGTTAACTTATCCACTTGGGAGACGTGATTCTGCAACCGTAGTGTCAGAGCCTGTTCGAATCTCTCTAATTTACAGGACAGTGTACTCTGTGATTTAGGCTTTATTTATGAGCTCATTAAGAAATACAACAAGAGCAAACAGTGGCTCAACTTCCTTTGCCCAGACTAGTCTCTCCCATGAATTCACTTACTCATCTCTCAGTTTGTGAGGTTTCATAACTTATACCCCATAACTCTAAATTCATGCATGTGTGAAGAAAAATTAGTTACCTAGCCAACAGTGAGAGTGCTGATTCATCCTCCTTTGTCACAATGCAGGCACCCCCTCACACTGGGAGGCTGGAAATATTCAGCAGTCCAGCTGCTGTTAGATCCACTTCTTAAAAAAATTTTTTTGAGTAAGTTGGTATTTTATACCTTTTGACTTTGAAATTCAGTCTATACCGTTTCTGTAAGTTAGTAGATTGTGAGAAAACTGCCAGACAATAAATATGCAAAGATGATGGCTGCAGGTGACAGCAATCTGCAGGTGATAATGGCTGCATTATGGCTTTTTAGCTCTTTCAGGCCACCTGTCCTGCCTACATGGTACTCTCAGTTTGACCTAATGGCATTGCTTCTAGCATATGTCAGCATGAGCTGCGTTAGCCAAAATCTGAACAGTGGCTGAGTGAGCAGTCACTTGGCCATAGTTCCTTTTTTAGTGATGTCAGTGAAACAAAGAAACCCAGTGTCTTTGACTCTTTGAAGTTAGATACGTACTGTATTTCAGACACTCTGGAATACCAAAGAATCCACACATGGGTCTGAGAGGTGATGCAATTTATGGGGAATTAATATTCTGTAATTGTCATTGTAATACGATTTTACAGTACAATTTTAGTTAGCTTTTTAGTTTTAGTTCCTTCTGAAAAAGTACTTCTAATTTTTCTTTACCCTTGATTTCACTGACTACAAAACTTAAATATGAGCTTATTTCTAAGCATACAGTTAAGTACTGTAGAAAATTAATACATGTTTCAGAAACACTGCTAGATTTTGTTGCTAACAGTAGGAATCACAAAAAACACTAGAGGGAGAATTTGATGTGTGATTTTGTTATTACTCAATCCTTTGCCAAATCCCTCCAGCTGTTTTTGAGTATCTGAATTTTACTCTTGTGTATTAGATAATGTGCCCTATACTTAAGACATGTGACTTTAGAGCTTGTATACTTATATGGTATATATCCTAAAACTAAGATATATAGCTGTTATCTAGATTTCTTTAAGTCTGCTTTTAAACAATGATTCTTATTTTCATATTTGATAGTTTTATTTCATTGCAAATAAAAATATTTTGTTGAAGTGTTGGTACACTTCATCTTTTTAGTTAGATTGATATGAAATATAAAATAATTTTGCTACCAATATGGAATTTGATTTCATTTTTAATCTCATAAGATTGCATTAAGTCAAAATAGCTCACACATAGATAAAAGCAAAGAGTAAATAATTAAATAAAGATGCCTTTATGATTAGTAGCACAGTTGAAGTGATGGCATAAGAGTACAATTACAACTCACATAATCTTTGAAAAGTTTACTAAACGTTAGAACTACTGAAGGAATACAGTTTAATATGAAAGCAGGAAGTTCCCATACATATGCATATGTGTTTATAGCAAATAATTTATAGGATCAATGAAACAGTGAATAAAATATTTGAATTTTTATTCTGTGCAGTTTTACATAATTAGGTTAATAAAAGCTTTGTCTATAAAAATGTAAAGAGGTGTGGATGACAATATTATGAGAAAGATCAAATTATCTTCCTATATATCTAAGGGATTAAGGTCTTTTTATTTTACAGCTATTCAATTTGTATAATTCTATAGCTTTTAAAACATTCTTTGTTCTCAGTGTTAGTTGATAATGTACTATGGTTAGAAGATAATAATTAAGGAATTTTATTCAGAGTTCACTGTCTGCTTTGTCAGACAATTGTGGCTTATGTACTGTTGTATTACAGAGGTTTGGGAGTGCTTAGCTAAAAAAATCGTAAGTAACTCATAGCACTTGTTTAAAATAAAGCTCTTTACCACTGTAACTACAATATGTAAGATGTTAGTATGATCATGGCTAGGAGAAAAGAAGGAAAATGTGTGTTCTACAATAAATAGAAGAAAAGTCAGACTTGTATTTTTTATTACTAATTCATTGGAACATAGTTAAATAGCAGCTTAATTTTGCTCTTCACACTCATTTATAATTAAACCTCTTGTTTGTTAGTGGTGGTAATAAGGATATAGTTCATTTACATGGAGCCCTTAGAAAATAATATTTTTGCATTAAAACCTTATCCTGAAAACACTGTGACACTTGCAGATAGTCCTTTCCAAGCCATAATTCCAAAAAAAAAAATTCAAAGAAGAAATATCAAATAATTTTCATTTGTGGGAAAATTGCTGTGTTAGGAAATACAGACAGATAGAGATACCTAACACCTTTTTCAGAAATAGATGTAGTATATGTGTTGCTTTTGAGTAAGGATCTATTTTTTCAATTACATCTTATTTTTAAGCAGTGTTACATGCATACAAAACCCAGTCAGTACATCCATATTGATTGGACTGATTATTCATCCTGTCATGGCATTAGTTGTTCAGTCCCACAGGATCAGCCCACACAGGATGAAGAATCTCAGGAAATGGGTCTCTGAAACAAATCCATTAGGTAGACCTTAGGATAGAATACTCAGTGTTTCATCCACATTTTAGACCCTGAGTGGATCTGTTACCGATCTGAACAATCAAAATGCTCTTCTTACTAAAGGCCAAGTTTTGGTCCATTCGTGGTTTTTTGCACAAAGATAGTTTTGACAATAATGCTAGAATTTATAAAATCAGAGTGTTGAAAGACCACTGACAGCAATAAAATACAGTATGAGAAGCAACGAAAAGGCAACATTATAATTTATGAGCTGAGGTAAGAAAATTTGGGTTTCTGCTTTTTCTGCTGTAGGATTCCATATTTCTAGGCCATTTATCTCTGGAGAATACCACAGCTATGCAAGAGAGAGATGTGTTTCTATTCCAAAAGTCAGAAATTGTTTTCCTTTAGACCATGGGGAAGACCGCTTTCCCTACAAGGTTTTGAAAATTCATTTTCTCTGATTAATATTGATATTTTTAGTAACATTCATACTGCTTCTTTTGATTATTAATGTGAAGAAAATCAGTACTTATTGATGATTACCATTGTGTGATATATTAGATACTTTCTTCTCTCTTAATACTGTAAGAAATTATTGGATTTACTAAGGGACAGCTGTGATTATACGATTTACACAGATTTCTAAAGACATTCTTTCCTTATGTGGGCAATATTGTACAGCTGAGTAACATGAAGCTTTGTTAATTTTAGCATAATCTGAAACAGTTTTTGCCAAGGTTTACCACTGCTTGTTCTGACAGTTAGAATGTGCTGCCTGCTTATCAAACACACCTTCAGAAATATTACTGTCCTCTATATAAACAGCTTTATTAAAATAAGTTTATCCAGGCTGAGAAATTGCAAGATTTAAACTTACGAATACCCTTATTTCAGTTCCCTGTGCATGTGCATTAGAGCAGTTTCTAAAGGCAATCTCTCTTTTTTTCTTTTTTTTTTTTAAACGGGTACACAACTTTATTTATGTATGAAATTAAAATGATTACTTCAGAAAAAAGTATTCATTATTCAGTTTTTGCTTTTCTTCACTGCTTACACTGTGTCAACGTGTCATATTTATTGTATATTATATAAAGAATGCTCTGAATACAAAATGGTTAATTCCTTAATAGGAGAAGTGTGGCTGTTGTCATGCAAGTGCTGGAGTACTTCATGAACATTAATAACTCTGTAATAAACATAAACATTAATAAACTCGTTACTTATGAGGCTGAGGGATAGTGTCATGGGTTAGCATAGTTTGAGTTTTTTAAGGAAAACTCCTTCAGCCTCGGAAGTGATTTTTTTTTGCAAAGAGGTGCTTACAGCTTTCTCTAGACCTGACCTAACCAATCAACTGGCTAGTTGGAATATTGACAACTTCTTTAAGCCACTTAAGAAGCTTGGTACGCCTCTGTGATACACATTTAAGAACAAACAGAGCCCGGGAAGATTTCTCTGACTTCCGGCTTTCGGACAGGTAACTGGGGGGGCCCGGGGCACGGCCCAGCGGGGCCGGGCCCTGCTCGGCCCGGCCGGGCCGGCCAGGAGCCCACCCTGGAGCGGCCCTGATCCATCTGCGGCCCGGACCCCGGCCTCCCCCCCGCCCCCATCCCCAGCCCTGCTCCGACCTCGGCTGCTCCAGCCCGGCCCCCCC